>JAODUE010029931.1:0-21674 GCA_027564755.1 Amblyopsis hoosieri
GAGGCGTTCCCAGGCCAGTGTGGAGATATAATCTCTCCACCTAGTCCTGGGTCTTCCCCGAGGCCTCCTCCCAGCTGTGCATGCTGCACATGTGATTCATGTCCTGATGAAAGGGTGAATTTTACTTGGTGGTATATAATGGTCATGGATTTTATGATTTGGGCCACTGTCAATTAATATTTATTGTTTTCAAATGTGTTTTATGTAGTAAAATATATTTTTTTAGATATCAATGCATAAATAGGGTCAAATGTATGTAATCCATAACTGTTAAAATATTGATATAACCATCTCACTACTGAACATGCAGTGTTCTGAAGAAGAAGAAAAAAGGGAAAATTAATGCTTATGCTGCATTTGATACATTCTTATAATATTAACTTTTGATTGCTATTAGTAAAATAATTAATATTACAGCTAACAGGCATATTGGATGTGCTGACAAGGGATATAGAAAACAACACGTTTATGCACCACAGCACCAGTAACCTATTTATGATAGGTACCTAAAGGAAGACTTCATTGGTGGTCATTCGATCATGTATACTTTGAGACAGAACACAAACACTTTTTCAAACCCCAAGAAAGCAAATAATATAATATGTTAAATGTAATTATTTATTTATTCATTTTATATATTATATTTAGTGGAATGAAACATTTTTCACACACCACTTTATATATGCTATACATGTGCAAACTACCTAAAGTAATAAAACAGATAAAGTATAATTGACAGTCTACCACCATGTTAAACATTGTAAATAGCAAAACGTGCTGTCTGCATTTCAGTAGGTCTAGTTGTATTTTTTTATTTTTTTTATTCGTAGTAGTACTATTTTTATTTCCTTTAAAAACGTGATTCATATATGTAGCCTATATCCGTCACGTGTGTATTTTAGGCTGATAACGTGTGTAAACTTCGAAGCGCACTTGGAACCATCGGAAGTAGTTTATTTATGCTAATGAAGGAGTCTCAGCTAGGGCAGGGAGCCGCCCTTCATTCACCACATGGTTCAATTCACGGTACGATCGCGCCACTTTCGCGACCTTACTACGATTCATAAAGTCGTGGCAAATCAAAATAGTAGCACATGGTTATGGATTGTGTCCTTTGTTTGCTACTATGTATTACGTGTTTTTCTCCTTAGGTTTTGCTGAGGTTGCTGAAACAGAGTAAACGGTAAGTCTGCACAAGTGAGTGAAGATGGTGGATTTTAGAACCTTACTACGCGCATGTTATTGACAAGAAACCTGTTGTTAGCGCTTTTGGGGGATGCAGTACACGGCAAAAAAGTAAATGCGGTGTATAGCAACATTTAATTAATCCATAGGACACGCTATGCCCACGGCTAAATCGGTGTAATTTGACATGTTTGTATTTGAAAACAATGTTGTAAGAGGCGCATGGCACCCTCTTCTCCATAGTTGGAGAATGAGGGAGATTTGAAAAGCATGTTGCTGCTATACCTCAAGTCGGTAGCTTGGGGAAGTGGGCATTACTCTTAAAATACGCGTCTTGCACTCTAGCATTGGTTGCTAGTCACATACACACGCCCACATAAAATCTAAAAAATGTAAACACCGTAAAGTTCTATTACTCGTTTTGGGCGCAATACCGCCAGTGCTTAAAAAGTGTCTAGAACAAAGCAGCAGCACATGGGATTGTAGTAGGCCTCACGCCTTTGCTACCGTGTAAGCTACTAGCTATCGTTAGCTAACTCGTTGATTGTCCCTACAACTAATAACCTGTAAAACGTTGTATTGAATCTCATTACTGCTAATTTGACATTACAGACCCCGCAACACACACACGCATTGTACGTGCTCTACACATCGTTTCCTGTTGATAATCACTTAAGAGAAAACGCATCTTCAGCTTTGCTAGCTTCTCAAATATTGGCTTAGTAAGTTAGCTTGGAGTAGACATGGCTGTGGTGGCGACAACTGAAAGCGGCATTACATGGGAATGTGTCGGTGTCGTCTAGCATAAACTACGTTAATAATGCAGCGTTAAATTGGGTTATTAGCAACCCCTTTAAAATTACACGGTTGCTACCTGATTGTACGGGCGGCTATCGGTGTAAACATTTCGATAGCACATGTATTAAGGAGTGTTTGCATGTAGCATCTCTGAGCTTGAGTAGATTAGTTTGTAACTTTGCAGTTCTCATATCATGCGCTTGGTGCGCCTAGAAAGATGCAATGCATAATACCTGTACACGTGATTTGGTGTAAGGTGCAATGATTTCGCCCCACCTGGGGCATTGGTAGTGCTATGGGATTCCTTATTTATTTTTTTAATGCCGAAAATGCGGACTCCTAGGCGCCATGTTACTGCGTGGGGGAGGGGTACCGGTATAGCGAGGTGACTCAACGCTAGTGTTGCCCCCACTCCAAACAACTTTTGGAAAATATAAGTCTAAAATTGTTAGCTCCGAGATGAAGTGCTACATGTACATGTTGTTTGCTCTTTGTCCATGCTGTAGAAGTTAAAGTTTATTAATATCCCCCTGTTAGTGCTGAAAATGATCACATTACTTGTCCCATAAAGTTACTATCAAAGTATTAATCATATTGCCTCTCTACTTGCAGATACTGTGCTTGACATACTCTGGATGCCTTCCTGTGGATGCAAAGATGTGGATACAAATATATCTATCTCTATCTGAAGTATTAAGTCACTGTAGTGTCAAAGTGCTTACAGTGCAGGTAGTCTGTAATATCTACTGCAGTGAAGGCACTTTAACCACTATTTTGACAAATGTATCTTCCCTCGTGTGTAATTACACTATTGGGCTTGGATTAACTGCTTCAGGTGCTTAACACTAGTGCTTATGCTAAGGTGCATCTAGTGCAGATAGTGAAGTAGACTAGCATCTACTGCCCTAAGTGCTCCTTCTGGCATAAGGGTCTGGAACTGTCGTCATCTTTCTAGCAATATTGTTTTGCAGTTCTCTATTAGTTTTGCATTGTTGCACTGCAAGAAAAAATGAGTTGTGCAAATCTATGCAAAACTGACGGTGGCCTGTGTCTCCATCATACTGTCTTTTGGAGTATTTGTATGAAGCTAATTTAGGCTCCTCAATAGCCAGTCCCCTTTCAGAAGAACATGTAGACACATTTCAGTAGTATTAAAGTGCTTATAGTGCAGGTAGTTGTATTAATTTCTACTGCAGTGTGAGCACTTAAAGTACTTCTAGATGCATATACTGGCATGAAAAGCAGCTGAGGTGATCTGTGTACATGGGTCTCTGATTAGTTTTGCTGGTTTGCTTTCAGCTTTTTACTGTATTGCTGTGCAAATCCATGCAAAACTGATCATGGAACTGATAAGAATCACATCAAAGCAATCCCTTTCTGTACAGGTTGGGAGAGGTAGCAATGCTATATACTTAAAAATGGTATTGCACTTGTCCCGGCCTGTTAAGGATTTGCGGAACTAACCTGCTGTTGTTATCCTTTAAAATGAAGAAATTGGTTGTTTATATCACTTTCTTTTGTCAGTGCTTACCAGTGGTCTAGATAATTAAGTTCCTTGTTTTTGTATCACATTTTGAATGTGTGTTCTTTATAGAATTAATAAAAACCACATTCTGTGTTATTTTATTTTTTTTACATTACTTTCTCACATGCAAATGCAATCCCTGCATATGAAACATGCTACTTAAAATGTACTGGCAACCCTGTAGGCATTTATAACAGACAAACCTGGTCTACAGTATTAAAACTAGTGTAAAGCTTCTGTCTAATTTGTTCTGGCTGAGGTGCCAACTACTAGTTGGATTAGGCTGTTTAACAGCTCTATAAATGTAACATTATCAATTACGTTAAGGGCCACAAACATGACGGTCTCTGGGATATTCATGCCTTTCTGTAAAACATTTAAATATGCGATTTAGGCAAACTTTTCAGTGTGGTTTAATGGTTGCATGAAAAATGCTGGAAGTAAAATGTTGCGAGGCTTGTCAGTGGTGAAATTGGCTGGATCTTTAAAACGATCACCTTCCCTAATGGACTTTCCCTGGTTAGCCAAACATTAATTTTTTATTTTTGGAAAGAATGGCAATAACATACCAGTGTTGTGCACCTGTTAGCTCATGCTTTTTCACCATCCTCCAGCAGAGGGTAGTAAATATGGTTTGAAGTTGTGGGAAGCCCTGGCACGACAGTACACGTCTCAGGCTGGGGACATAGGCCATGTGTTCTCACAGTATAGTGAAATGATCTACAACGCAGGTGTGCAGTTATTGACAGGCATGTCAGTCAAACAGGATTTGTAGCCAGAGTTCTGATGATGACAAATTATCTCAGACACATATCTAAACAAAATGTTATGGCATATATAGCTTTCTCAATAAATTATAGGGCACGTGGATATTTATTGATTTGGGAAGGAGAATATCGTTTTATGTCAATGCAATGGCCATATATGTATTGCAAATATTTTAACAAGGTAGATTCACTTCCTTCCACATCCACTGTACAATCTACCCCAGCTGTGAAGGTATAGTCTACATTACATTATTTGGCATTGCATGGTAGGCTAGCAAAAATAGCCATTTACTGAAGTGTTCACCTTTCATTATTCTGTCCTATTTACTTGACAGTAAAGATGTATGGGAAGCATCCAGAAAGGACATGAACTTAAAGATGCATTTCTGCCTGTCAGCCTGTGCTGATTGCTCCAGCAACCTCTATTTACTCTGATGTCCACAAAAGTCTATGCCTGTCTTAAAAACAGAATGCTGAGTGATTGTGGGCTGTCATGCCCGTGTCAACTTCTGTGAGCAAGTTGTACTAATGGGTCTACACTCTTGAGGAATGTCACAGATCATCAAAGACTATGCCTTGCTGGAAACACATTAACACAAAATGCTCAAGATGGACTAGACACCCCTTGGACTATACATATTGTAACCCCAACAGAAAGATTTTCAACCATATATTAAAGAAAAGATATATCTTGAGTGCTGGCATGTAGATAAACCGTCTCAACATTCCTATATTTTACTGTTGTGTTTACCATTGATCTGGGTTATTTACAAACATATTTTAATGGTCATTGGTAATACAATACGGCCATATTTAAGTGTTAAGAATATAGTACTCCCGAACTCTTTAGTCATGGGAGTATGTGTCTCTTTTTGCAGATGTAAACCTTCTATAGTAATCCAAAAGCCAAGCCTAATTATGTCAGTATTCTCCCAGCACAAAGGAGCTTGTTCTCTGGTTGGGCTTTCTGCTTTTCAGCTGATTGTGTGTACTTCATCCCATAGACCTTCATCTGTGTTCATTGGAGTGTAGACTTCTGTGATTCCTCTCTCCATCGTTCACTCTCTGTAGCTTCATCCAGGGAAAATACTTTCCTGAAACCCCTAGTCTGTGACTAGTATTCTTTGCATAACATATCTGTATCTTTGAACTGTATCTTCTCAGGGACTAATGGAGAAATGTAAAAGAGACCAAGTTGACGATGTCCATATTCTCTAGCAGGTCACATACACAATTTGAGATGTAGTTCTGTTCTGTATTATCTCTCTCTCTCTCTCTCTCTCTCTCTCTCTCTCTCTCTCTCTCTCTCTCTCTCTCTCTCTCCCTCCCTCCTTAGGGACGAAAAAAGATATTATAAAAATCAATACATTCTCATTCTTTGAGGATGAAATCGATATGAAAATATTTAGGTAGATAAATTAAAACACAGTATTTGGATTGTGTGTGTAATTATTATTTTGGCTTTGACAAGGTTAAAAGAAAATATAGGGAGATGTGAATTTCATCAGTAAGAGCGACACTTGTGTGGTGTTCTCAAGTGATTAGCTATGAACATTTCATCAACATTTAAAAGTGTGTCAAACACTTCAACTCAAGTGTAGCCTGGCAAACTCCTGACTGCAATTGCCACTGCAAAAGTGTGAGTCGTTCTGTCATCAGCCACTATTAGCAATCACTATTCAGACATGTATTTTATTTTCTTCATCCTGAACATCACTGGAGTTCTACATAAGCATGCTATGTTGCCTTCATTGTTATCAGTGTCATTGACTTCCTTCAGGGATGTGGTTAGCTACTTGTTCGTCTGCATTAAATATTCAAGGGGGACCATGTCGGTTGATGTTGTGTCTCAGGGGATTGTGTAATTCTGCTAACAAACAAAACAAAAAAAACATGTGTTAGCCATGTTGCTGAGACTGCAGTTCACTGTTGACATTCACACTGATGGGGGTCTGTTCCTTCAGCTGACCTCTGTGAGTCAACCATTGCTCTTTCTCCAGGATACGACCGGAGAGTGAACTTCAGTTTTACGTATGCATATGGAACACCCCAGCTGTCAATTTATGCTAATGCACTTTTGAATTAGCCATGAAAAACAATTAATTTTCTGAGCAGGTTGATGAGAAGTTTTCACAAAGAGCTTAATCACATTCCTTTGTGCCAGAGTACTTGCTGACTGTGGCTTATAGAACAAGACGTGGGATGAATTCAAAAGGATGTCCATCCAAAATGAGCAAACATGTGTTCAACATTCAAAAGATACGCAAAATAAACTGAACTTGTTTTTGCATTGTTGTTTACGGTTATTTAATACTTGCTCTATTAGAACACCTTCATCATTGCTTGTATCTAGCAGCTGAGATACTCCAGTCCTAGTGATTTCAAAACTTTAAGCAAAGTTGTATGACTAACATCATTGTATCGACACATTGCTTATTGAATCTTGACATATTTAGCATATTGATGCTGTCTGCCTGTTTCCCAGATACTGTAACTGTGGGAGGCATAGACAGTCTAATGGGCCTATGTGGCCATGTGTACCACATGATGGAAAATACTATAATGGGCTTATCTATTCTGTTCCCATCTTTAGTTCTGGAGTTAATGTCTCACACTTTTTTATTTGTTATTTCTGTAGGCTCTCCTGTAGTCCATATTGTAAATGCTGGCAGAGACTGGAGATTTCAGTTCTGTAGGTGTTGATTTGCTATCTGCTGCATCACTTTCTGGCCATGGACAATTCCTTATGGGTATCTAACCTTGGAAATACTTGTTTGTTTCTTTAACAATGACATTGTTAATTTTGCCGCACATACTGTGATATTACTACTTTGCTGTACCATTTACATTGCTAACATAGATAACAATATCATTATTACAGTTGTCATTATATTGCAGAAACACATTTCATATCAACTTAGAGTGTATTCTTTCTGTCGATGGACTTCTGGTTGGTGTAGATAATTGCTTTTACCATGGGGTTGGTTTTTGGAGGGGGCACGCAGAGCAAATGATCATTAAACATCTTCTGTGTGCATACAATCTAATGTGAGCTGTACAAAATGTACATCTGTTTATGTGGATGCTGAGACCAGGGAAATTGAGTGTGCCAATCCTACAGGAACCTAACCACAATATATGTTTCAATCAGTGCTAGAATTCTCTATGTGAACCGTGAGTTAGGCAGTGCTTTATCATTTTACTCTGATAAATGTGGTTTGGACCTGGTACCTTTTCAAAAATCGCAAGGACTTCTGTCGTTGCTGTGCTCCTTGGTAACTACATAGTTTTCACCAACCAGTTTAATCCAGCGGCAACAACAGATGTCGCTACATTGCATAAAAGTGAAGTATAGAGATTTGTACGGTTCACCCATTTCATTGTTCCTTCGGGTCCACCAGAGCAGCCTGCAGTGCCAGAGGACATCACAGCTGGAACAGTGGCAGCCAGAAGGCGTAACCGTTACTGTGATATTCAGCTAACACCTCACAACCCCATTTTAGAGCTTTGTGAGTTTGCATAGCATATCTGTTGCCTATAGGAACACTATGTTAGCAATTACCCTTGTGGTCAAAAGCAACATGAGTGCCCATCTGAGTGTGGATTGGCTGACATTCCTCCCACTATTCTAGTAATAGGCTGACATCTTTACTCCTCCACCCACACAGCCATATTCAATTCAGAGTGTATCTTTAAACAAGAAAACAAACTAAAAGGGAATAATACATAAAGGTAATACTTAAGAGAAAATGTAAAGAGAAAATTGTTGCATCTCAAAATGTCACTGCTGCACATAAGATTTTAGAGATTAATTTTGCGGAATGTGTTAGAAAGTTCATATGTCAGAATATCTGCCCCTGCCTCTATGAGTCGATTTACATTTAGCGTATGCTACCCAAAGATGTCTGACCAATCCTGACCACTTTTCCCTGGCCTTTTATGTTTTCCAACCAAATTAATATTAATATATATATTAATATATATAAATATTAATATATATTCAACAGTACCATCAGCTCCCATCTTTCCTTGGTGACTAATAATAGGATTTTTACACCCTTGTAATAGGATGAGCAAGAGAATATGCACACAAGGTTGACACTGCTTTATAAGCAGTGTCACTTAACGTAATCACTTGGAGCAGCCATCTTCACATCACACTTCCATCTTTGTATTACAAGACAACTGGCTTGCAGAATACGGGTGCACCACGGCATTGCGCATAGAGAGGATACTCGTTTTACCTATAGAATGAGAAAATAATTCACAATGGAAACATGAAACATCGGATTAGCTTATTTGGGGCATTTCGCTGCTACGGCGTGTTCACTCAAAGGGTATAGCCAAGCTTTCTTTTCTCCAATTCAGAGAAGAACTGATTTCTCTTTGCCTGTAGGCCCTGTTCCCTTCTCAGGCACAAGCCATAGAAGGAAAACTAATTTTGGCCTCATCCTCGAGGTTCTCTAATGGCAGGTTATAGCCCAACTATCACAACACACAGGAGAAGACAGCAGATCCATCAAGAAGCAATGGTGGAAGATGTGCATTTCATTGACATGTGTACCACCATCTACAGTGATATACAAACAACAAGTGTGGAAACAAGTAGGAAGCTTTGTCTAATCCTGTGACAGTTCCATCTGCAATATCTCTGCATGCATTGTATGAAATGTCTGATGCTGTGGGGAAAAAACATTGTGGTGTGAAAGATGTATTGGCAGCTGAAATGACACAAATTGATTTTCTGCAAAGAACCCCACATGCTGAGAAAGACATGAACCACTTAGCAGCTTTTTATAATTAATACATTGTCTTAAGGGGCTGAAGATGTGATGTGTAGACAGTAGAACACAATATACTGTCTATTTCTAATGCCATTCATGTTGCTAATAGTAATTCCCAAAGTGAATTAGCAATTATTAAGTATCTTAGCGATATTGGGGGAAAGCTTTAAAAGCTTTGATCAGATTTTGTTAAGAACATAAATTAAATGTCAGTATACTGCAGGTCAATAGTTTGAACCCAAGTCTAAAATAGAGCTTTGATTTATATTGAATTGTAAATGGTTCTTTCAACCGTCAAGAATTATTGCTGTATATTTGTAGGCTATACAGTATATAACAATGCAAAATTCAACATCAAATAATAACATAATAACATATTAGCAATAATAAAATGACATATTATTATGTCATGCACTGCTGTAAAGTACACCTTTAGGGTGTGATTGTACTCAGTTTTATATAGATTTTACCACCGTGAGCCGTCTCCTTATTACACTCCCTGAATAAGCGTATCAAAATTATCCCAATCCTATGTGCCCGCAATTATCTGTCACCACCTTCAGTCAGGAGAGCTGATGGTTTGACCCCACTTGTCTGAAGACCACAATGACACTGGTACTCCTGCAGGCAATGTCAAACAAGACACCAGGATCTAGCCAGACCACACACAGCGAAGTACTGCTACACGTTATCATTTGACAGATATGCCAATATTTCCTTTCAGTAATAGCTATCTATTTCAAATGCATCCAATAATTGCTGAACGGCTATTTTGAACCTACAGTATGTAGTTTGGTTCATCCAGTGACTTTCGCATGCTCTCTGGTGCAGATGTCCACACAAAAAGGATGCAAGGAAATAACCCTGCAAAGAGTTTGAGACCAAACCTTCTGTTCTCCGACAAGTGTGACAAGGAATCTGGCATTGCTGTCAAAATGAATTGTGAAAGAGTTCAGTGACTGGTCTGCCATTGAGAGACAGACCTCACAAAGGATTGGGCCAAAAAGTTTAAGGCTGCTGTTGTGGAGTATGCAATGACCTAACTCCTGCACTTGTTTTGATAATTACAAGAATATAGGATTATAAATGTGGAACAATTTCAGATGTTACTGAAACAATATTAAAGTGATTCTTTCTGTCACTAGATGTCATACTAAAGCGCAAACATGCCAGACTAAAACTAATGATTTGTGGGCCACTACACACACACACACTACCGTGTACTAACATTACACACCACTTATGCATGTTCATATATGTGAGGGTTAAAGGTATGTGTATATTTTGGCCACCTGCTCCTAACAATTAGGGGAGGGGGGCATTTCACCAGAAGATTGTGGTAAATTGACTGCATTTAAATAATACTTTTTTTACATAATGCATTAATATAATGCTTTTTTATATAATGCATTAATATAACGCTTTTTTATATAATGCTTTTTTATATAATGCATTAATATAACGCTTTTTTATATAATGCATTAATATAACGCTTTTTTAAAATTCTGGCCACTCAAAGTGCTTTCGGCTTGCCTCACATTCACCCATTCATAAACTGATGGTGGTGTCAGCCATGCCAGGTACCACCTGACCACTGGGAGCGGATAGAGCTTGGTGTTTTGCTCAAGGACAAGCAAGGATCAAACCAGCAAACCAGATCACCTTTAGCTCCGTTCTACCCACTGTGCCACTATCGCCACATTGTGGCATCCTGTCTCCACAATTCTTTTCAGAGCTCAAGAACATAACACTGATATTTTATAATATTCATGTGTGGCTGACATACAGTTTAGAGCAAGACCATCTTACAGTAACAAGACAACAATATAACAAACAATATACTGTAGGCTGAATTAGCACCATATGGAATGTGTTTTGGTACAGTGTAAGTTGCTTGCTTTGAAATGTCTAATCAAGGTCAGAATGCCCCAGTTGCATTCACAACTGTTTACTTACCGGTCCCGAAGAAACTTTGCGAGTTTAGCATCAATCTAAATACATTTAGTTATTCACTCAGCTGTATCCATGCAGTGGAAAGCATCAATCAATGATTTAACAACTCAGAAAACCATATCAGTGCAATGGAATCAATTATTATAAATACCTCTTGTCTCTTGTTCATGAACAAACTATTTCACTAGAACAGTTTTGTTGTAATGAATAGAGTCGCTGTAAAAAATGCACAATGTTGATGTTATTAAATATTTTACTGCAAAAAAAAAGGTTTTCATATGCTAGTTAGAACAGTATGCCTGGGAAGCACACATTACCCAATATGATTGACAGGCTTCTTCTTATGTTGGACGGAGGACAGATTAGGCACTACAGTGACAGATACAGCATAGCGTCTTGAGGTACAGCGGTATAAAACAGGCACGGTCCAAGATAGCTGTTTAGTAACTATCTCTTCAACGCAGTACAGCCGTCTTTGACTTGATGTCAATATGGATATTTCTTGGCATTCTCTTTTTTGTACTTTTTTGAAACTACACGTAGTTGACTATATTTGAACAAGTAATTATGTTATTGTTTTCATTTGAGTAGGTTACCGTTAACAGTTAACATCATGACAGTATAGCATTTGCCTCTAGGGTATAGTAACCTATAGGGTCAATTTGTTCTTCAGTAAATGAAGCGCTCTTAACCTCTATCATCACAGCTGCAGTTATCCAAGATTTGGATTAATGATCTGTTGCTTCCATGGCAGAATTATCATGCTAATGGGGCATAGAGTGAGCAAGTACACATCACTATGGTGGTTTAGGCCACGTTGTGTCATATTCTATAGTCTCTCCTGCTGTAAGCTAACGTGTAAGGCAAGAAGATGTTTGTGGGCTAATCATGTAACTTTTCCATCTCTGCACCATAATGGTTAGATCAGTGCTTCATCCAACTTATTGATCCTCATACAATAGCATGTTTTGAGTGAATTTGAGGAAAATAAATAAGATATGTTCTGTCACTAAATGTAATAGCACCAGCATCTCAGACAAAACAAATGCTCCATGGGCCACACACACACACACACACACACACATGCACTAACATGCATCAATTAATGAAAGTCCAGTACTATATTAAACATTTGTATTCCCTTAAGTTAATTGCTTAGTTTTTCTTACTAACCTTTTAGCGATTATTTCTTATGAAGAGTTATTCTGTTCCAGAAAAACACTTGAGCCTATCAGGCAACAACGACAGCATTAGATACAGTGTTGTTATATAGGCTAAACATAAGCAACATCGATCTACAATAAAGAAGGAAATTAATCAATCTATAAACAACATTTTTATTGTTTGAAAATGTACTTATAATTTAAAAAACGATGATAAACACGTGTTTTTCATTTCAATTCCACGCTTGAATACGCATGTAGAAAACAAAGTTGTTGTCTGTGACTTTTGAATAAAACATGTATGAAAACAAAGATATTGCGTAGCTTTCCCCACTAATTAAAATGTTGGTCCACATAGGCTTAGAACACTGGGGCTGAGGATATCTCAAACTTGTCAAACTCAATCGAGGATTCCTTGAGGTCTTCCCCCACATCTGGCATTTCTTTCATTCAAAGGAATTTTCATTTATGTTGCAAGCAGTTTGATGTTTGAAATCGAATGTGTTCTTGATGAGGGAAGTTGGGAATTGGCCAGCTGCCAGATCAGCACTATTATCTGCCTTTAGGTTTCAGGCAGATTAGACTTTGGGTCCCAGAGGTGCCACGACCCTTGCAAAGTGGCACTGTAGCATTCTCACAGTGTGTGTCACTTCCTGGATGGAAATTCAAATCATGGAAAGATCCAGCGTCCCTTTTGACATCTGTTCATATTCATTTGCACTGTGAGCCGAGTCGCCAAAGTTCACATTCATCAATTCAATAGCCATTATTATACAGTGCACCTTTAAACCAGTGGTGCAATGCAATGAATACTGTATAGGCCGGACACTAGTGCAGGTAAAAGGTTTAATCGAAAGGAGGCTGTCACAGAACAACAGTGAGATAGGCAAGACACTTATCCTGCACTGTAGGATCAGGATCAAAACACACGGACAAACATTAACATTAGCAACAGTTACATTCACATTGTTCCTTATGTTTGTGGTATAATAGCTTCTCACAGAGATTTATGATTTAATTTAAGTGACTGTAGCCAGCATAATGTATAACTTATAGGGGCAATACCTACACAGTATAGTACAGCAGCACATATAACATAATCACATGGGTCTATTTATGAACTATATTCAAGTTTTCAGGTGTTGTTGAGGAACAGAAGGCAGACTGAAATATTTGTTGGTAGTTTTATTTTTTCAAAGGAAAGGGAGAGGATATCCCTGAGGGTTCTGTAAGCACTTCCCAGGACAACATTCATTTGAAATTAAATCACATTATGCCAGAAGTGGATAAGCATTATTAATAAACGAGGATTTGAGGAGTTTGTGTTTTCATACAAATGTAACACGTCATCAAATGAAGCACATTTGAACTGCACTGAAAAAGCAAATTGTCATGAAAATCATCTCAGAGAATATAATAAATAATATGCTTGTCAGGGAACAATAGGTCTCCTGTGATCACAGTGAACCTATTATACTTATGAAAGGTATGAGAAAAAACAAGTAAAGAGTTCTTCGATCACAAACAAAGCAACAAAATTACCACCTAGAATGCACTAATAGGAGAGACCAGACTACAAAACCAACAACACATCCAACAGAGTTACTAACATGGCCTCCAGAACATGTTGACTACATTCTTTGTACCTCCAACTGCAGTCAACGAGGTCAGGATATGCTTTGGTTCATTCTTGTTTGATGTAAACAACCCCTAATACTAAATCTTTCAAAATTACAGAGGGCAGAAAGCAGAGTGGAGATTGGACACCAACATATTTGTGAAGCCCATCTCACACAATTGTGTAGGCCCTATCTGTGTATGTGTGTATGTGTGTATGTGTGTGTGTTTGTGTGTGTGTGCGCCTTTGGAGTGATTGACCACTGGCTTTGTAATGGAATTGATTGGTAAAGGGCCTTAACAACAAAACGCTTTTGGTATTCTGGCAACAGCAAGGGAAGAGTGTCACTCCATAGCATACTGCTGTCAGCAGATCAACTAGGTGCCATATTAATGCATTGTCTAGCAGTCTTACTCTTAGGTTTGGATCAGGTCTTTGATTTGAGTAATGCTGTGGCCCTAATTGGGTTGTATTGATCCATTCCACTCTGGTTCATGTACAGTCATGATGGAATGTCTGTCTGCTGGGCTCAACAATAAATACAAAAGTAACTTGATAAGGTCTTGCTTAACAAGTCAGATGTTAATAAGATAGTTTGGAGATTGCATATTGAGGAAGATAATACATGCATATAGATTTTAAATCAATCTAGCTGAAGCAATATATTTGATTTACTCTTCCCTTATTATTGCTTATTTGTCCAGCTTCCTAGAGTCACTTTTAGGCTAATTCATTATTTTAAAATGTTTCATGTTTAAAGGTCGGGTCAGTACTTGTCAGTAAGTTAATATGATTTTGTCAAATTTAGTGAATATCTACTCACTAGTCTGCTATAGCTGCCCGTCAGCACGTAAAAAAAAAACCTGTGTTCCTACACAGCCCTGCCTCTAGGAACACAAACAGTGGTGCACAAGTGGTGCACAGCAGACCGCACCACTCAACACAAACCCAGCTTTGGCAATGTGTGTTCCATGTGGGGGAGCTTCTGAAGGAGCACCCTATGACATTGAAGGGAGAGGTGATTTTGTTTTGATTGAATTGTTCAAATATAAATAAATATCTCTCCAGCATCCCTGACACCATTTTAAAGAGGCTGTTATTTTAGGAAGGTGACAATATTGTACTGTAGTGATTACCTACTTTATATAATGTTAAACATTATAGAAATATACAATACTTACTACTGTATGTGTGAAGCAGTAAAGAATGAGAAAGCTATAATCTTATTCAAAAGCACATTGATTTTGCATGGCATTATCCTTCTTGACATTTAGTGTTACACACAGTAATTTGTAAAAATGATGTGTGGCATTTGTTTTTGTTGCTCTGAGCAATTGACATCATGCAATTAGTCAGCTTACTGCATGTATTTGTCAATTCAGATGACATTTGAAGCTATTGCCTCAGTAGAATACAAGAGTATGACATGTTTATGATCATTTATAAAAATTGAATGAATCCATAACAATGACAATGATACATTCAGTCATTGAGTCAATTATGTTGGGTTTGGTGTCCTATAAGGGACAAAGCTGGAGTGCACAGCATATAACCTGAAGATCCAAATGGTTATTAAATAACAAATAACAGTAGCATGGAACATAACACAATAGGATGGCAGACATTTGTGAGTTGAAAGGTAATAAAGAAGGAAGCGTTGTTATTGTACAAATGGTTGTTTTTAAAGCTGCCATGGAACTGACAAAGTGTTGTGTTGCCAACAGTGTGTTAAAACACCTGCCCTGTGACCCTCTCTAGATGACTCACAGCATTGAACACCAACATAACCCCTAACGCAGCAGCTACCACAACTATGCATTAGTGCCGTGAACGTCTTGAGATATCATCTAATTGAATGTTCAGTTCAGTGAATAAATGTGTTTTTCCTAAATGTGTGAGTGAAGAACAAAATATGTCACAGACCATATACTGTATATACAGGGTATATATATATTTATATTTATATGCAATTCATATCATTCAATACATATCCCTTGTATTGTATGGCTTAATTTATGCAGAGGTTTTCTGATGATTCACAATCTTTGTAGGTGGAATTTCTTCTAGGTCAGACTATAGACAGTGATATTGAAGACTTGAAAGTGCAAACAATTTCTCTAACCTTTTGTCATCTTAAGTATATCCTGTTTGAGATTGCTGGAATATGCCAGTCTGCATTCAAAACACTAGCCGAGGAGTAAATGAACTCTGTATAAATAGATGTATTTTTCATAGTCAGATGAGACATATCTCTAACATAATGTTTCTAATACATTGCACCTGAAATGATAGAGACAGCATTCAGAGACATGACTTGCCCAGGGCTTGTAATGATACCTTTCCAACCATACAGGGGTTATAGTGGTAGAATCTGAAGTTCTCAGGAATAGAACATCTTAACCCATAGGCATAAAATGTGGTGCTAATATTGCTCTTAAACAGTCAGGGGGTGTTAAATATGAAAATATATCATCTGTAGTTATATCAATCTAATAATTTACAATATTTTTAATCTGCTATAACCAATCTGCTATTGCTGCACTCAATTATTCCATTGATAAATATCTAATTCAATATAAACCTTGTCCTTCATTCAGTAACAAAGAAGAGTGGTCATATTTTCAAAATATTCACAGCGATAGGGGATGAAATATTGTAATCATCATTAGTACTGTACATGAATGTAAAGCAGAGCCCTTGTGTTCATTTATAATGTTAGCAGTGTTAATTGCAATTAGTCCATCTATACCCTTAAATTGGAACATGTCAGTAAACTGGTTAACGTATGCAGAAACTCACTCGCTGCTGTATTGAAACACTGATGTCTTCAATGTTCTCGATAAAAGAAAAAATGCAATATTATATATAACAGATAATAAGGCATGAGTTATTTATTCTGTATCATTGTAATTTTCAAGGAAATGTAACATCAACATTGAATAGTGCATATATTGTAATCCAAACCAAAACACAACATTCAAGATTAATATTATATTTTCAGACTATCCCTTTTCTGACAGTTTTTCAGATATACCAATATTGTTGTGTTTGATATGTTGCAACTGGTGTATTGTAAACTTTTACCATGAACAGTCCAACAGAAAATACAGTTACAGTAAACTCTGAGGTCATATAAGAACACTTTGGCCATACCAATAAGAACACTTTGCACAGTGATGCAGCCATGTTAATCCTCTGTTGATATACGCTGGGATCACACTGGATCCAAAATCAATAAAACCCTGCAAGCTTGGCACATGGTTTGCACAACACCCCTTACACCAGTCAGTTATTAACATGGGTCTCACTGACATTAGAGATTATAAAATTAAGTATGGTCTGACTTTATTATCATATAGGCCTAAGCAAAAATTTAGCTTATATACAGTATAACAAGGGATAAAACTATAAAGCCATACAATTGAAATAGATAGTATGAATGAATAATATGCTATTGACACATGTTGAAGGTCAAACAATTTAGCTATACTGTACTTCTAACAAAAACCTTACCCTAGCAACCAGGGTTATACAATATTCCACTCCGTATTTTGTGGTCCGCTTTGCATTGCCACAGCATCTGAGGAGCGCGCTTCCCTTCGCATTTATTCCTCGCCACAGCGGCAGAGCTCTCAAAAGACGATGTCGCTTGCTGAGAGAAGTTGAGTGAACACGCCGAGAAGTCATTGCCGGGATCCATGTGGCACTTTTATACTCACAGTGCTTTTCTGCAGTATCGAGGGACTCTTCGTCATTTTCTGTTGTTGTTAATCCCGCTTTACCTGAAAGATGTGTTGGCATACATTGGTTGCTGTGAAAATTTACAAGGACTAAACCTTCAGTCATTAGAAGCCAACCTGCGGATCTACTGCTGCAGGGGAGTTTTTTCAGCAACTGGGATTCTGCAGAGGATCCGAACATAAGGATTGTTTTCCCCAAGAAGAGCAACATGTTCCGAATAGAAACCATCATTTGTACTTTTTCTGTGCTTTCACTTGCAGCAAACGCAGATTTTAAAGCACGAAACTGCAGTGAGGTTAGAGACGCTTGCATTGCAAAGGGCTTCAGTTTCACGCATGTTCCGCTTCAGGAAATATCAGGTAAGGTTTGACTGATTGTGCAGCGCCAATTAGGGACATCACGACGACATATAGTCTAAAGGGACCTCAATTAACACTGAATAGGCCAATACAAATTAAGTATCAAGAGTTTGATGCAGAATGAAAATTAACTGCATATTGGATATTCATTTAGCAACACGTGTAGCCTAATATGAGGGTATTCAATTTTAAACGCACCCTTGTGGAATTCAAATAAATCTCTTTACTCTGTGTTTTTATAAACCCTACAGTTAACCTGCCCAATGGAAATCCATATTGGATAACTAAACACAATGCTTCAACATAACAATGCTTAAACCACTTGTAATATGTCACTTGTACGTGTCTTAAATATCTGATGCAGGGCTACATAAAGTTTTTCTTTTTATTGAACGGCAAAATAATGTGTGCGTGTGCGTGTGTGCGTGTGTGTGTGTGTGAGAGAGAGAGAGAGAGAGAGAGAGAGAGTCTACAAGTAATTTCAGAGTTAACTCAGTAGATGGATGTGATGAGGATGGCCCTGCCGTTGCTAGAATTGTTTGTGTCCAGTAGAGGTCTCTTGGTGTACAAATGTAATATGTCAGAGATATGAAATGTTCAACTCTAAGGATTAACTTTTTTAAGAGATTACATGACAGTTTATAAAACAATTTTAATAAAAATATATGTTATGTTATAAATAGATATAAGGTCATCTTCTGGGATAGTTTACACAGGAAAATACAGCAGTGATGTATTAATATAGGACTCTACTGCATAGCCTACCTATACCTAAAGTATTAGAATGAATTTATAATTGTATAATGTGGAAATTAGTATGTTGATTATAATTAAAGTGCATGTTTGTGACTTTAGGTTATAAGGGTCTGGGATAAATGAAAAGTTGAAATATTTGCATAACAAAATAAGTGATTTGTAATCATTGTTGTTTCATATCACCTCAGGTGAATAGTTTGCTTGTTCAGGTTGCTATACAGTTATGCTTCAAGTGCCATGATTCTCCAGTTACAGCAGGAAATCTGGCACAAGTAAACGACTGCATAACAGAACAGGCACACCTGTTCATAGATGGCATGAATAACAAACTGATTAATCCACCAGATGTATGTTTGTGACATCATATCTAATCTCCAAAATGAGGGGAATATTAAATCACTCTCATTTTGGAATTACGCTAGACCTGTACAAAGGCCTCTTGATCTCCTCTATGAATGAGTCACAATATGCGTCTGAGATAGGGACAATGCATTACGAACCCTTCAACAGGCCAAGGGCATGTCTATGGCTTAGGATTCATCAGTACTGTCATCAGCTAATGGAAGCAATGTTACATGTAAACCAGTGCTCTAGTCTTATTTTATGCATTTGTTATAAACTGGGTTTAGGATTTAAAGGTATAGTAAGTGCTTCTTCGAGAACGCATGCTAAATCCGAAATCAAATCACAACAAAACTCTGTCAAACCCTCCTGTCAATGTCATATAAGCTTCGCCGCACACATTGGAAATCCATTGCGAAAACTAAGATATTGTTCTTGTGCGGTCTGCACCACTCACTTTGTTTGTGTTGCTATTTACTGAGTCAGGGCTGTGTAGAAGTACCAGGTTATTTTTTCACCATGCACAGAGAACAGTATAATAGCATTCTACGGGGCTTGGTGAATTTTACAGTGTATTAGCGTACAATCGCTTGCTATACTTTTAAAATTCAAATCACATTATAATTTAATATAATGCATATATTTTGCTATTGTTGTTAAGCCATATTTGACATTCTTTAAAAAGATGAAACTATTGATGACAATATAATGAAATTACTCATGATAATGATTATTGAAAACAGGATTTGGGTATAGAGCCATGAAAGGCTAACCACATGCATGTACATAAGCTATGAAACACAAGTCCATACAATGCAACACATTTACTACACCCATTGTGGAATTGTGCTAATGACACCTGAGTTTAGCTTGAGAGTGATAGCATCAATATCATAGTACATATATTGGTGTTTATAGGACTCATTCAGGAATCACTTCATGGATTTCACAAGAATAGTTTTAGCCAGCTCATTTGTTTTACTCTTGCAGATCCCCGCATAACACTGTTGAATATTTTACTAAATAAGACTATAAGAACTATCTCTGTACCCCATAGGCCAATTTTTTAATTAAGAACCATCATCCTCAAATTGTGGTGCTGAATGAGTGTATGTGTTAACAATATATTTGATGTAAGAAACCCAAGAGACTGACGATGTTAGTCAACAAATTAGGTTATTGGACACATTGTAATTAACCCCTTATCAGGACATGCGTAAAATTAACATTATCCGTGTTCATCACTATGAACAGAATAGAAATACAAATAAAAATGCTCATCCTTAA
Organism: Amblyopsis hoosieri; assembly: GCA_027564755.1. NCBI lineage: Eukaryota > Metazoa > Chordata > Actinopteri > Percopsiformes > Amblyopsidae > Amblyopsis > Amblyopsis hoosieri. Next base: position 20,279 of record JAODUE010029931.1, read on the forward strand.
TCAGCGCATTACAGAAAAAAACTGTTTGTGTTCATTAAGTGTCGACTTATTTAAGATGTTATGTTGTTGAACCTGTAACACATGGAATATAGAGATGTTGTTCAGACAACACTGTAAGATTTATGTTGGTAGAAAATAGGGCTGTGAGATACTGTAGTTTTTGTCAGACAGAATATGAGGTGGAAAGTGGCAACATAACTTTTGTTGTCAAAGTCAAAGCCTGACATCTGGGACAGTCGCTCCACAAGGCCCAAACCTGAATTCAAGATTCCACTTCAGCTCAAGAGAGAGGTTTTTAGTACCATTGTACTGTTTATACTAAGTTTTCTAAACCAGCAGCATGAACCTGTGGAATGTTCAGGGACTTTGGGACGGTTAGGACATCTAAAAATTGCCGGCGCTTCTCCTTCCCTGCAACAGACTTACTAGAAAGTATTAAAATAAACTGTCAGTACGTTTATTACATTTCAGCTTTCTAAATCCACACCTATCACTACCCTGGTAAAAGATCAGCCTTGCACATGCCTGTCTCTTGCTAAGCCTCAGTTTCCACTCAGTGAGTTTCCCAAAAGTCTGAGATGAGATGTGGGGATTTGGAAAGTGAGTCACAGACTGCTGGACTTTACAGAGCATGAGATGACACGGCTGCAGCCTATCATTTCACATCCAGATCTGGCTGCTAATTCGCCAGCCTTGAGATGACGGTAGGACAGAAATAACAATGCAGATATTTTTCTGTGATCCTTGACTGCCTATACAGCCACGCAAATGATCTCTGCTCAGGCGTGCAATGTGCCTGCATCGACACCCCCGACTCCCCACCCCCACATTTAATGGGATGGAAGGGATCAAATGAGGCTGTGGTATGGGAGTGTCTGCAGCCCCCACAACATACCTCAGCATTGATGTGATGCGATTGTGGGATTATTACGACCTTCCTGTCACTCAAAGAGAATGCACATTGTAACCAAGCGGTGTATCAACACAATGATAATTGTGATGGAGTTGTTACTGCCTGTCTGTCTGCCTGTCTATCTGTCTGCCTGCCTGCCTGTCTATCTGTCTGCCTGTCTGTCTATCTGTCTGCCTGTCTGTCTGTCTGCCTGTCTATCTGCCTGCCTGCCTGTCTGTCTGTCTGCCTGCCTGTCTGCCTGCCTGCCTGTCTGTCTGTCTGTCTGCCTGTCTATCTGTCTGCCTGTCTGCCTGCCTGCCTGCCTGTCTGTCTGCCTGCCTGTCTGTCTGCCTGTCTGTCTATCTGTCTGCCTGTCTGTCTGTCTGCCTGTCTATCTGTCTGCCTGCCTGCCTGCCTGCCTGCCTGCCTGTCTGTCTGTCTGCCTGGCTGCCTGTCTGCCTGCCTGCCTGCCTGGCTGGCTGCCTGTCTCTCTGCCTGCCTGCC
>JAODUE010029939.1:0-21674 GCA_027564755.1 Amblyopsis hoosieri
TATATGTATATATATATATGTATATATGTATATGTATATATGTATATGTATATATATATATATGTATATATGTATATGTATATATATATATATGTATATATGTATATGTATATATATATATGTATATATGTATATGTATATATGTATATGTATATATATATATGTATATATGTATATGTATATGTATATATGTATATATGTATATGTATATGTATATATGTATATGTGTATATGTATATGTATATATATATGTGTGTATATGTGTATATATATATATATATATATATATATAACATACATACATAAATTCATGCCATGACTCCTGCAGTGCAAAATAAATACGGCATTCTTCCTCTGTATGCTGTACAATACTGTACACTATTGACTCCTATCTTTGCAGAACTCACCATTTCTGTATACAGTAAATCATACTTTTGAATGATAACTTGCTGTGCCTTTTTGTTTCAGATTCTCCTCAACTATCTACCTCTTGATCAGACAATATGGGACTCTTTTCTCAAAAAGCAGAGGTAAATGTTTGCAGTCAGTCTAATTGTGGCAATGTTGTCTTTTCAATAAGGTATGGTTCATGCCTTATAACCTACTGTTAATAGAAGACTTAACTATGCCTGCTCTGTCCTACTGAATACAGGGAAGTCTATTCACAGTTCTTAAAAGAGATGATTATTCAGCCAGGTATTGCCAAAGCTAACCTGGGTCTGTTTAGAGAAGATGTGACCATGGAGGACCATGTGAGTTGGCTTTAAAGTTCTTCTTTTGAGTGATGCTGTAAATGTTATCTTAATGTTTACTAGGGTTAGGTTAGGGTTAACCCTGACTTTTTAAAATCTGTTGGAGGAAATTAGAATAAATAATACAAGTAGATAGATGTAATATGATATATTTAACATTAGCAACTAAAATTTTGTGTGTGTGTAATTTGAAATGTTTAACACGTTAAAAAATATTAACGCAATTGACGCAACACTTTTTCTCTCCTTTTATTTACTTCCTATTGTGGTGAATGAGCATGCTTACTGAGCCAGACGTTAGTCATATCATGCACGACAACGGTAGAGTTTCCTAATGCTTTGGACTAAACGGCAGTGGTACAGTAGGTAGACCTACAATATAGCCAGGTGTTATTGACGCGACTAGCGAGGTTAAAGGATAGAATGTAATACCGTAATCGGTTCTGTCTCTGTGTGCGCGCTAGTGTGCCGCCCGTCTGCCATTGTAAATGTGGTATCGACTCTCAGTGTTACTTTCCAGACGTCTGATCCAAACCATGGTAACGTTTATTAAGTTGCCAAAAAATGTCTCCCACTAACAGTGTTGGAGCAGTGGCGCAAGCAATAGCGTAGCTCTATGACCATATGGGCCTGGGTTCGAATCTGTCCTGATTTTATTTTCTCGATCCTTTCCCGATATCTCTCTCCCATTTGCTTCCTGTCTCTCAATGTTGTCCTGTCCATAAAAGTACAAAAAGCAAAAAAGTGTGCTTTATTGCAATTAATCACAGCATTTTGCGAGATGAATTGACTCCCAGCGCGCATGCGTGTGTGTGGGCATGTGTGTAGGCCTCTCACGATAACAGTTTTTTCTTGGCCGATTAATTGTCCCAGAAATAATCGCGATAAATTATATTATTGTAATTTTAAGGGCAGACAAGAAAAGACAAGGGTGGAATGACTGACTATATAGGCCTAATCCAAGGAGTCGACCAAGGAAGCAGGGAGAAGTTTAACTGAAACACGGGAAAAAATGTTATATTCAAAACAAGCATCCAACATACTGTCGTGGTTAGTGAATTACGTATTGATGTGCCCTACACCAGCGACCATGATTTTGTCCAGACGGAGCAGTAACTTAATCCAGTATTTTAGGATGAAAGTAGTAGTAAGTTTGGTTCATGTTTGGGAGATCGTAGGCTATGTGGGTAAGCAGTGTGCCTTCTAAAGCGAACTCAAAATTGTTATAAAAAAACTGCAAAATGTCAACTTACTTTAATCATTTCAGGTTTACAGCTAAATATTCCATATTTTCTGTAGACCAGTAGATATTTTAACCAGCAGCAAAATGATAGAGGTGGTTCAGAATTGGCCAGAGTCAATGTGTGTTCGTTGAGAACTACCTCAAACAGTTTGCTGTGAACTCAAGCAAACGGAAAAATGTTCACCAATTCTAAACGCACCTCTGTTCCGCTATTGTCGTGTGACATGAATTATTTGTTGTGATTGGTTACACCAGTTTCATTGCTTGGCAAAGTAGGTAGGCTACAAACCTTGAAGTGAATAAAACGAATGCCGTATTTTTGCAATTATTCTTCTAAATGTAGTTGGCTGGAATTATGCAGTCGGCGGGAAAATACCTTTTACCTAAAATGCCTTACAGAGAGAGAGATGTGTGTATACACACACCACACGCACTGTGTGCATGTTGTAATATGAGCTCCTCTGTTCTATGTTTTTATAGCAGCTGTATGTGCATATTAATGTGTGTGGGGCCCATGAAGAACTTGTTTTGGTCTGATACAGGTGCTTAGTCTGACATCTAGTGGCAGACAAGACCATATAGAATCACTTTAAAAGTTAAAATAAATGTGTTATTTATTTATTTTATTTTGTTTCTATGTGCCATTTACTGTATTTATTCATGTCCCTCTTTACGTAAGTACTGTATTTCCACGTTCCACCCTATAATGAGGGGGCTGTCAATCAATATTGGCCCTGTTTTCTTCTACTGGTGGATCGAGATCAGGATTATCTTATAAATTGTTCATGTGTTTGTGCCAGCCTTGAAGCATTGCTGATATATACAGGTGTCTCTCAATAAATTAAAATAATGTGGAAAAGTTAAGTAATTTCAATTGACAACTGAGAGAAACTATCGTGTATTAATTACACACAAATTGGAATACAGCCTATATTTGTTATAATCTTGATGATTATGGTTTACAGCTCATGAAAACCCCAAATTCAATATATCAGAAAATTGGAATATTGTGAAAAAGTGCAATATTGTAGACTGTAAATGGTATCAGTCCAGTTCAGTAGACTTCACAATCATGGGGAAGACTGCTGACTTGACAGTTGTGCAGAAGACAGACACCCTCCACAAGGAGGACAAGCCTCAAAAGATCATTGCTAAACAAGCTGGCTGTTCAGAGTGCCGTATCCAAGCATATCCATAGAAAGTGGAGTGGAAGGGGAAAGTGCTGTAGGAAAAAAATGCACAAGCAACAAGGCTAACCAGAGCCTTGAGAGGATGGTCAAGCGTAGACGTATCAAGGAAATGGGCTACAACTGTCACATTCCTCGTGTCAAGCCACTCCTGAACCAGAGGCAACGTCAGAAGCGTCTTACCTGGGCTAAGGAGAAAAAGAACTGGTCTGTCGGTCAGTGGTCCAAAGTCCTCTTTTTAGATTAAAGTACATTTAGAATTTCATTTGGCAATAAAGGTCACAGAGTCTGGAGGAAGAGGGGAGAGGCACAGAATCCAAGTTGCTTGAAGTCCAGTGTGAAGTTTCCACAGTCAGTGATGGTTTGGGGAGCCGTGTCATCTTCTGGTGTTGGTCCACTGTGTTTCATCAAGTCCAAAGTCAACTCAGCCATCTACCATGAAAGTGTAAAGCACTTCATGCTTCCTTCTGCTGACAAGCTTTATGGAGATGCTGGTTTTATTTTCCAGCAGGATATATCACCTGCAGTCGCACAATGCCAAAGGTACCAATGCATTTACATTTATGGCTTTTGGCAGACTCTTTTATCCAAAGCGACTTACATGTAGTACATTTGTCATTAGTTGGACAGGTCATATACCAGCAATTATAAGCAAACAATATTCTAAATAGAACAAATGCAGCATAATGTCATTATACCTATTACCACATAGTCAGTGCAATAAAAAAAAGTGCAATAGTTAATGGCCTAGCTACTAAAGTGCAATAGTTAACCAATACCTGGTTCAATGACCATGCCTGACCTGAACCCCATCGAAAATGTATAGGGTATTGTCAAGAGGAAGATGAGAGACAAGACCCAACAATGCAGATGAGTTAAAGGCTGCTATTGAAGCAATCAAGGCTTCCATAACACCTCAGCAGTGCCACAGGCTAATCGACTCGATGCCATGCCGCATTGATGCAGTAATTCATTCAAAAGGAGCCACCACCAAGTACTGAGTGCTTGCACACTAACATACTTTTCAGAAGGCCGACATGTCTGTATTTAAATTTGTATTCTCACTGGTCTTACGTCATAATCAAATTTTTGGAGATACTGGATTTGGGGTTTTCATGAGCTGTAAAGCGTTAAAGCGTTAACAACAGGTTAAAACAAACTATTTAACTTTGTGTGTAATGAATCCATGATATGAGTTTCACTTTGTCAACAAGATGCACCTATAATTTGTTAATCCTAGCTGTAATGGATATGTTAAGGAGCCTTGACTGAACTAGTGGAAAATGTGAGAGTATTTACTCTTCCGGGAGCAGGCTGTGACAGACTGTTTGCTGATTCTGTCGCCACAGTGGTTGAGCCTGGTGTGTTCAACAAGTGGTCCATCGCCTGTCTCTTTGTGGAGTTTGTGAGAGAACACTGAAGCCCTTCATTATAAAACGGTGGAAATCAATACATTTGCTACAATATTTATTTGGTTTATTTATTTTTTCCTTTTGACTTTTAGCCTCTAAATCCAAACCCAGATAGCAGGTGGAATAACTACTTCAAAGATAATGAAGTGCTTCTTCAAATTGATAAAGACGTGAGGTAGGATTTAATATGATATATGCACTATTTAAGATTTGTGATGTTTTTAATTTCTCAACAGTGTCTTTAACAACACCATGAGTTTCCATCAGCTGTCATGGTAATACTAACTGCAAATACCCAAAATAACAGCATTTGTCTGGGATGTGTGTACTTCTAGGAGGTTATATCCAGATATGGCTTTCTTCCAGCGTCCTACAGAATACCCTTGCCAACTGATCTTGGACCCTCAGAATGATTATGAGACACTGCGTCGCCGTGTGGAACAAACCACTCTTAAAGCACAGACTGTAAACCGCAACCGCAGTGGGGTCACAAATGTAAGTGACAATTTATCAGTTGTCTGTTTCTTACAGTATAAGACAGAGGTCTTCAACAGGGGGTCATCCAAATGATTTGTTCCCAAACTTATTTTTGTCCAAAAATGTAAATGTCAGAAAACATGCATTAACATAAATACAACCTGTGCTATAAATATATAAATCTGTCATTTTTAATGGCTGAGTTAGTGGCTACTTTTATACATGGCACTATAGGGCGGAATCGTAATAACACTATGACGCACAACTTTATTCACAAATACTTTTATATTAATAAACTATATTATTTAATTTTTATCTAAATTCTAGTTGCCCTTATCTACTTATGCTCTCTTATTTGCTTTGGTGTGCTTTTGTGAAAATAACAAACAATATTGTCCCTTAACATTTTTTCATCAACTAATCAACTATGGCTGTCAGGGTTTTTCCTGCATAGAGGAATTTTTGGCGCACACCAAAGATAGCGACCGTCAAAGGAAAGTCGCCAAATGTATATGAATTGAAAATACAATGGAAACTTGCATGAGTAAATATGTTAATGTGCGAAGGTGAAAAATGTATTAGGGGCACTAGTGCACGTGACTTCGAATCACCGTTCCCAGCTGAAATACCCTCGTCATTATAAAGCACCCCGCGCACACAAGTTCAAAATAGGATGAATGTGAAAATTGGTTAATCGTTACCGTAAGTAGGCCTACTCCACCAACGCGCATTGAGAATTACGTTCCAGTTTAATTCGGTCTCGAAGCTGAAGTGCGAACCGGTTGGAAGTCCGTTCGAACACACTTTCCCATGTTAGCTACCTTATCACTGCTAACTTTTACGACTAGAGTTTGTTTGCCAAACACAAAAAAATGCCTGCGGTTAATTCAAGCTTTAGAGGAGCTTTATGTTCTGCTATCTCACAAGCCGAAGTTTACAATATGCCTATACTGCGCGTCTGCGCAGTCAGGGTAAAAGCCGCCTGCTTTTGGTGATAAAAGTTAATCTATGCGGTCAGGTAGCCTATCAGAAATTATTTATTGTCTTAAATCGTTTCATATTGATAATAATTAATCTAAATTGTAAGTTATGACATGTAATGTCCAATAGGCCTATATGCTATTTAATAAAAAATTGTGTTTGCTGAAAATACTTATCAATTTCTAGTTTAGTTGGTTTTGGCTGTCCAGCCATAGCCTAACCTCCACATTAAAATTGGGGATATAGTTAGGCTACTGTAGAATGTCTAACATTAATAATGTAGAAAAATATATAGCCTATGTGACCATGTCACAATTTTGAAGAAACTGTCAAACTGTCATGTCTCCAGATCTGTTATACATTGTGTTTGTCTGTCCTTAATAAACATAATTTAAATTGTGCCCCCAAATATTTTGCTGTAGGCTACTTCCACATTTGGTCCTTGGGGGAAAATAGAGCATATAGCCCTGCTTTGCCACACAGTTCTTCATAGATCTAGCCTCTCAAAGCGCATTAAATTGCTGCATTTCACTTTCAAATCTTCAAAATGTTCTTCCGGGGGAGCATGCCTCCAGACCCCCCTAAAAGGTTCGATGTCACCCCCCAAAGGCCCATTTCCAGCCTGGAAAAACCCTGGCTGAGATCTGTAGCCTACTGTGTTTTTTTTCCTTTCTTTTTTTACTCTGACAGACTCCGGTCAAAAAATAGTGAGTGTGAGGGAGTGTGGGAGTCAATTTTTGGGAATACGGATGGGACGGGATTTTATTTAAACTTTTTCATGGGATGGGATGGGTTTGAAAATCCACTCCTGTGCCACCCTCTAGTTTCTATCTGCCAAGGAGTCCCTGGCCCGAAAAACGTGGAAGACCTCTGGTATAAGATATTTATTAAATGTGTCTGTTTCTTACAGTATAAGATATTATTAAACATTTGGCAGATTGTACAAAATGGTGCAGAACTTAACTGAACATTGATGTACAATATACTATTTTTCATTTCACTTATGGTTGACTGATTCTTTGGAGATAGTGTAAAACGTACTATGTGTTAATTCATCATTATTCCCTAAACCTATTCAGTGGATAACCAAGGGTTACCACATGTAAGTATAAATTGATTACTGACTTTGTTTAAAATTACAACATTGTTTAGTTTTTATCTTCTTTGCCAAAATGCAGGTCAGCTCCCCGGGGAAGGCGTTCAACCTTTACCCATCCAATGAGTATGAGGTACTGCCCAATGGGAGTGAAGCTCACTGGGAGGTTGTAGAGCGTATCCTCTTCATCTATGCCAAACTCAACCCTGGGATTGCCTACGTGCAAGGCATGAATGAGATCGTTGGGCCAATTTATTATACATTTGCTACGGACCCAAATGACCATTGGAAAGGTGTGTGCCAATCTTTAGTTTATTTTTTTTGACAAAAATATCCAAAGCATGCTATTTGCAAGACTGATTGTTCATCTTTCAGAGCATGCAGAGGCGGATACATTTTTTTGCTTCACCAACTTGATGTCGGAGAACAGGGACAACTTTATCAAGAGCCTGGATGACTCCCAGTGTGGAATCACCTACAAAATGGAGAGTGTTTACTCCATGCTCAAAGACAAGGACATGGAACTCTATCTCAAGCTGGTAAGGACCTTACGGTTGACACATACACCATTATTAACTATCACTATAATTTAACATAGGATGTGAGAAAGTTCTAAGACCTAATGTAAAGGGAATGTAAGGTTGCTCAAGTGTAGGGCTGGACAATAATTAAATACCAAAGTGTGCGTGATGTATATAAAAATCAAAAATTTATTATTATTAACACTTCTCTCTGCCAACAGCAAGAGCAGAACATCAAGCCGCAGTATTTCACATTCCGTTGGCTGACGTTGCTACTCTCCCAGGAGTTCCTTCTTCCTGATGTTATCCGCATTTGGGACACCTTATTCTCAGACAAAGACCGCTTTAACTTTCTCATCCTGGTGTGCTGCGCCATGCTCATGTGAGGGTTTGTACTTTAGCTAGTCACCTGGCACTGCCATGTTTGAGAAACGCCGTGTTTACTTTAGTCATAATGCTCTCATACCTTTTATTGTTTACAGACTAATTCGTGATAAACTGTTGGCAGGAGATTTTACGGTCAATATGAGATTGCTGCAGGTAAGCAGGAGCATTTGTATTATTTAAAAATACGTCATTAGGAATAGATACCCTGTGTATACTAACTTCAAGGCCAATTTACCAATTAGATTGCATGTATATTAATTTCTCATACAACAGTTTATTATAAATATGTTTTAATTTGCATATTGGCATTTGCCTGACAGTAATTCCTAGTTATTTTTGTTTTATTTTCAGGACTACCCTATCTCAGATGTCCACACCATCTTGACCAAGGCCAAAGAACTGCAAGATAACTCGTAGCATGTTTACTGGCTTCTTTCTGCCTCTTCGATGCTGGCTTAAATAGGAACATTTTGACGTGGGATGTCGCCCCCCCCCCCCCCCTTTCTCCCTTACCCGCACACTGCTTTTTACTTGATTTCTGATGTTTGGCCAGTCTGGACTATCCTGGAAACACTGGTGACATAGTGGCACTGTTGCTCCCACAAGCATTCTTCAAAAAGGATAACTGGCACATGTGTCTCCTCTCACCCACATCTCTCCCATGGAGACTTTTTTTTTGGGCGTGGGGGGAGTGAGGGATTTATCTTAATTTTCTATATAATCACCCACCACATTAGAAAGGCCATGGAAAAAAAGTTTTTTATTTTTTTTATTTATATATTTTTTTAATATATCCCGAAATAGTGATCCCTGAACTGTATACTACCCCCTACTGGTATAGGTGCAGCAGTGTGAACACTACTAGTCTTACTGTTAGACATGTCTACCTGCATGGCAAGGGGGACCTGCACATATTGCTCATTCTGTTCATTCTCATATCTATATGATTGAATCGCCATATTACATGAGTGTACATGCTTTAAATTATTTAATAATATATATATATATATACACATTTTATCTATACCACATCTTTGGCCTAAACAATTTATTAGTGTAATGTTTCATGGCTTTTTTTATATTATAGTTGGTAAAACCACCATGTTTTTGCAAGCTCCTCTACTACATTTTCTTTCACTTTAGACATCAGTCTGGATAATCTCAATCCATAACCATTTGAGACCAGAACATAGAACTAGCAGCCAATTGTCCATGTAGCCATGTGGTTAATTCAGTTAGCGACAGCTAGGTTTTGGTTTTATTGTCTTGCTTGCACTGCCGCTGACACGCAACCACTCGCAATGGAGAGCTCCCAGACTGATGCATGGAGCAGGCAAAATATGGATGCTTTTGCCAGCCTGTTTTATAGTGTTAAAGCACACATATTTAAAAATTGGGCATGGTAGGGCAAAAATTACAATCTGCCGAATTTTAAATTGTGGTCAGATTGCTGAGTTTTACTGCAACCAATTATTTGATGACCAAGGTTCTGGGCAGTAGAGATTCAGTTTTGTTTTTTAACACTTATGTGAGGAATGTTTATGCCTTATCTTTTTGATTATAGATGTGTAACAGGCATGACAGAAACATGTCTTAAGTGCAACATGACTCAGTATTGACCTGTTATTAATGTGGTAGGTAAATATCCAATTTACTGGGATACTGAATAAACTGTTTATAAAATAATCAATGTTGTTAGAAAGACATTAAATTTCCTAGTAAATAAATCCTTGAAGAGGATCACATTTTAGACATTTTTTCTCACTTATTTCACTGTTCTTTATAGTTCAAAACCTATTGTGATATGTTTTGGTGCATTGTTTACAGATTGACACTAAAGTGCACTGATCGCTAACATTGTGGTTAATGTTGGATTAAAATGTGAAAACACTAGTCCAAAAATCTGATGCTTGTTAAAAAAAAAAAAAAAGAAACTACCATACAGTTTTGACTACAAGTTTAAAAAATCATAGGGAAATATAGTCTATTTAGACATGAATTCAAAAATAAAAACAAAATAAACGGTCTTCAGCTATCCTGGAATTAATTTGGGGTTTTAATTGTAAATGGCAGTGAAACACAACATTACTTGCCTTTTTATGTCTAGACAAATTATAATCTCACTATTACTATTGTGCAATGTTGTCTTTTTTTTTTTCTTTTTTTGAATTGAATTGTTGCAAACTGGTCATGGTTTGAAATGTTTAATGTTATGTATATATTTGTAATCTATATTTTATCCCTTCCAGAAAGAAATACAATTCACAAGCATAACATAGCCTACCATTGTGTCAATAGTTGTTTGAAGGAGGAGAATGTGTTGCTTGTTGCAGGCATTTTATGTGCAATGAGGAAGGTTAGACATCCAACATAAGCAAATGTTACTATGTTGGCCTTGGCTTCAAAATTGGTTTAATTTCATCATATTTAACTACGAATCCTCATGGCAATGACACCATTTTCAGGGCTGACCTTTGTCACCTGTCTGTTATTTTAAGAACACTCCTTAAATGTGTAATTTAAAAAGTATATAGTTTACTAATTTGTGCCATTAAAACTATATGAAACTAATACTATATGTTGCATTTATAATAAATACGCTTACCGGACGTGACGTTTAACTCGTACGTACGGCCCAGTATGCCCAGAAAGCCATGTAAAGAGTTATTTCCATGGCTCTGGTAGGATAAGGCCTAGGTAAAGTTACGCGAATGCGTACAATAGATGGACGAGGTTTATCACAAACATACAAGCTACTTAATAGTGACGAAAACAACCGCCAACAGAAACATACAACACAAAAATTGCTCACGCTTATTCACAAAGCGCAAATATTTGTAAATGCCGTTGTTTGCAAATAGAGTTTGACTGAACGGTTATGGGTGGTGTACGGTAATCCCCCAAAACACAGTCCAAAGATCAAGCGGAGCAGTTCGGTAAAGTGCAGTGCTTGTATTATTTTACTGGCATGTGAATTTAAGACAATATCTGACTTAAAGGTTCTGAGAGTTGTACTGCACTAAATGTAACTTACTTTTTTCTAATACGTTTGCAAATTATGACAGTTTATTAAAAACAACGGGATATAACCATGCGTTATTTTTAATCCGGTAACGTTACCGTTATACACTGCCATGATTGCGAACAGCATTCTACTAATATACCGGTACTAGTTTTGTGTGGCATTAGCAACTGCAAAATTTGAATAATTTGTTGCAATTCATTGTTAGGCTACAGTATGCTCTGTGCTATGCAGTATGAAAAATACTATATTATATATATATAAGGGACTTGCAATAGTTGTATTTTGTAATAACACATTTAGCAACAGTTTGTTTATAAGCACTTGATTATTTGTTATTATATAACGTTCTTTTTCTTTTCTTTTTTATAAAATAAAATAAATTACTAGATCTATGCCTACCTATTTCTGCAAATAAAGTAAAAACTATGACAAATGATTACTGAAAGGAAATGTGTAGCTGTGTATGTGCGTGCAGCTGCCTCCCAACCAGAGTTAATAAAATAATAGAATACCAAAAATCTGCTTAGCCTTCAACAGGTTTGTTTCAATGCAGTACTGCAGTACACGGGGTGGGGTCCATGGATGGAGCTTCCAGGATGTCCTTTTCTCTGGCTATGCTCCAGACGGGGGGATGTTCATGCCAGAGTACCTGCCCAAGCTGAGCCCTGACACACTGAGGAGCTGGAGTAAGATGACGTACCCAGAGGTTGTCATGGAGGTCACGTCACTGTTCATCCCCACCCAGGTTATCCCCAGAGAGGACTTGCAGGGTGAGAAGATTAGTGGTGTCAAACTGATAAGCAAACCCATGGCTAATATTTGTATAATATGGTCATTGTGTAACAATCGTTGTTTCACGTCGCTGGATTATAACTATCATTAGTACATTTACAATAAAAAGATTATTTAAGTAAAAAAGATGAGGATACTGTAGGCTACTGTTAACATATAAAGTATCAATTTCAAAGTGTACAGTATATCAGTTCATATCAGAGCTGCAGTCTGTGTGCTGTCTCATATTTTTGTGCTGTTTTATCTTAACATTTATTTTTCTTTATATTCCTCTGATGTTTGGCTGCAAATCCATGCACTGTCTGTGCATCTCTCGCTCTCTCCCTTTCCCCAGGCTTGGTGTATGCAGCTCTGTCAGGCTTTTCAGTGCCAGAGGCGGTCAGACTAGTAAGGCTGAAGGATGGCCTGTCAGTCCTGGAGCTCTTCCATGGGGAGACCCTGGCCTTCAAAGACCTGGCTATGACCTGCTCCGTGAGGTTCCTTGACTACCTCCTCCAGAAAGAGAGACGCAGAGCAACCATCATCATCTGTAAGATGCCTGTGCCCTTCAGTGTAGCGGTAGGATAGCAACGTGTTTGTACTGCTGGTTTTACACACAACGGTAATTCCAGATACCAATTGAGGGGTGTCCTTTTAAAGGTCATGTTTGAAATAAAGCAATTCCTACATTAAGTGCTGCACATCCAATACAACTGTTTGCTAGTACCAATCAGGATGTTACTAGCATTATAATATACACGTGAAATCAAATTATTACATCATTATTATTATTATTATTATTACTACTACATTATTTACATGAAATGGTGGACTAAGTACAATTAAAGGCAGGGTAAGTCATTCTCGAGAACACCGAAAACACCTCTCCCTTCAATGCCATAGGGAGCTCAACTCAGAAGCTCCGCCCCACATATTGGAAAAGCATTGCGAAGACTAGGATATTGTTGTTGTGAGCGCTCTGCACCACGTTGTTTGTGTTCCTATTTATGGAGCCAGGGCTGTGTAGAAGTGCAGGATTGTCTTTTCCACGCACTAAGAACAGTCAGCTAACAGATTGTGAGGAGATATTATAATGAATTTGACAAAGTGTATTAGCTTTAGCTTACAATCGCTAACTCTACCTTTGAAGGATAACTCTTCATTTCCCCTGTGGGCTTCTCTTCTAGGCACCTCTGGGGACACAGGGGGGTCTGCTGTGCAGAGTGCCAAAGGTCTTAGTGCCATGGATGTGGTGGTGCTGTACCCAGCTGGGCGTGTCACTCCCGTCCAAGAGAAACACATGATCACCTGCCTGGAGGATAACCTCCATGTGTTTTCAGGTTCAGTTAAAGCACTTAGCTGTAAAGCAGTGTATTGCACATACACCATTGGAGTCATGTTAGACACACATTCACTGAAGAGTGCACTGTACATAATGTAGCACTTAAACTAATGGTAAACAATCAATAGTAGTGTTGCTCTGTAAATCACTGTACTTTGAACCCTGAATAATGAGAGCCCATAGCGACATACTGCATGTTCTCTTCCCTTAGCGGGCGGTACCTCAGATGACCTTGACGTTCTGGCGTGCCATCTGTTCGCTGACCAGGAACTGGTGAAGCGGCACGGTCTCATGAGCCTTAACTCGGTCAACTGGTCCAGAGTCATGCTCCAGCTGGCCCACTTCATCTACGCTTACCTCCAGATGAGTGTAGTGGAAGGGTCCGAGCGTGACACACCCCTACCCCTTCTGGAGGTGGTCGTTCCCACTGGAGGGGCGGGAAATATCGCCGGTAAGATAAAACTGGTACGATGTAAGCTAGTACGCTGTACAACACACACATACACATTCTGAAGACTTAGTGAAATGCTTGTGTGTGTGTTTTCTGTCTTTGTTCATCAGCCGGGTGCATTGTGAAGCATATGGGCGTGCCACTGCAGATGGTGGCCATGGTCAACGCCAATGACACACTGCACAGGACAGTACGGAGCGGGGACTTCTCCAAGGCAGCCAGTGTCACACAAACCTTAGCATCTGCCATAGACATTCAGGTGACATGAATACAGTCTTACTCTGCAGGCAGCCCATACAGTTCTGTGCAGATGAATTAGTTTTGGAATAGAACAGAATGGACTGTATTTACAGCACACGTCAGGTGTGTGTTTGTGTGTGTGTGTGTGTTTGTGTGAGAGAAAGAAATGTGTCTTATATGATTTCAGTTCCCGTACAATATGGAGCGTGTGTTCTGGTTGCTGTCAGGAAGAGATGGAGCCTTAGTAACGAAAATAATGGAAGAATTTCACTCTGATAAACACACACTGTCTGACAATCTCCACAAAGCGGTAAAAAGCATTTCTATATTTCTCCCTATGGACATCATTCTTAATTTTCATGCATAGAGATATCTTTCTTTCATTACTCCTACTAGAGTTAAATGTATACTAAAATATTCCATAAAATGCCCATTTATGTGCAGCCTGTCTCATTACTTTAATTAATAGAATGAGGGTATTTGTAAAATAACACCCTCATAACCTCAAACCCAGTACGTGATGTAATATCTGGTAATATGTACAGCCACTATACACAAACACAGTTGTGTTTCCAAACTAGCTGCGGTTCTGGTAGCACTATAATGGGAGGAGAGTCACACTCACCTAGGATATCTGAAAGGAATGTGTTGTTTACATGTCCAATAGAAATGTTGTTGTATTATCGATTTTAGATCATCTATTGTCTTTTTTGTTCCAGTTGTCCCAGGTTCTATCAACTGAAACAGTGTCTGATGAGGGCATTGTGGAGACCATGAAGAAATGCTGGGAGGAGAACCAGTATCTGCTATGTCCTCACACAGCTGTGGGTGTTTGGCACTACTACCACTGTAATCCAGACCCTGCCATTTATAGGTGCATGCAACACACATGCATACTTCCATTCACAAGTAACCATCATGTGGCTACGGCTACCATACAATATCCACTGAAACCCCTTTGTTAGGTGTTACATCGCCACCGCATCTCCGGCCAAGTTTGAGGGCGCCGTGCACAGGGCAGGGCTCACCGTAGACCTGCCTGAGGCTGTGCGAGCCCTGGACAAAATGCCTACTCGTTCCCAGCACCTGGAGAGAAGCCTTCACTGGCTCACAGACTGGGAGGACCGAATGAGGGAAAGACTCCAGGCTATAACCTCAGCCAGGGATCAATCAGTAACGTACTACAATTGATTACAAAATATCAATGTAATCAATTGTACTTTCATAAGATGTACTTTTGATATTTGTTTATTGCAGTAATTAATAATCCGCATATTACTGCGCTTACTGTACATTAAATTATTAATACTAATAAATTACTAATGAATAAAAACAGAATGTAACATGGTTTCAAACTCTGTTTAGACAACTATTGGAATAAATCCATGCACACAATCCGCTATAAACTACTTAATTGTATTTGTTTCTTTGACAATATGATAGTTGGCTTGTAAGCATGTGTGTTTTTATCTGGATTTAGCAAATGATGATGGGTGATGAAACTGTTTATTGCTGTTGACCTACTGTACTCCCTGCCTGTCAGGGACTTTGGCCTGAGGGTGGGTAAACCCAGGGATTTACATTATGACACATTGTAACCCTTTTGATACAGAATTTAAATTAAGATTTCATGATTTATGTTGTACAAACAGTTACAGGGTATATTTTTGATTGGATAGTGTTTGTATTGGTCATGTGGCTGAATTATAAGATACATCTATGTAAAATTTGATTGTGAAAGACTGTTTTAATTAAGTACATTTCTATTAGTCTATTTATAGTGCTGGGAATATGTATCAGGTGGATTCTGGCATTTTGCACATTTCAATTTTCTTTTGTTTATAGGTGACATTTTCTCTTATTGAGCCCAAGGTCATAATTTTCATTATATAGTGTATATAGATCTAATATATCTAATAAGATCCACATGCAATTGTGGGGATTAACAAAGACATTGAACAAAAATGTATTTGTTATAATCTGTTAATTAGAAACTGAGGTTTGATGTATTGCACCATTATAGATGGTTACCATTGGGTGGTGCTCATATCAAGCATGAGTAATTGTGTCATTAGTTCCAAACATACAGGAAACAAATGGTTAATTATAAATTGATAATTGAAACCCCTATCACAGTCTTCAGATTCATCTCATGCTAGGACATTAGGTGGAGAGCCTTTTCCATCAAAGTTGATTGTTGGTCCTGAGAAAGCTTAGATGTTTAGCATTACCTTGCCAGGCCTATTCATTCTGAATGAATCCACTGAGTTGTGATGTTTTGGTGTGCTCAGTCAGTCAGATCAGATCAGATCAGATGTGTGTGTCTGGAACTGTCCTTGTGGGCGAACCAGCAGGCAGCAGCATACATACAAACACGTGTAGCTCATATCAACCATAAAGCCACCTGCTCTTGTGTGCATAGCTAGCATAAAACACAACATACATTTGGGGTTGTTTGGGACATAGATCTATAGGTGTGTGGGAGCTGATGCGCAGTGTAGGACTAAAAGCTCTGAAGGTTTTGACAGCATCTCTAAGCCACGCCCCTTTGACTATCGACTCCACCTGCGCACAGTCGGACAGCCCAACATGGCGGCTGTTAGGTAGGTCAATAACATTAGGCATTTACGTCGATTTTGTTAAGCCATTTTCAGTGATTCTCAGTGCTTCCACAACTCCTGCTTCCACAACTCCTTGTTACAACAAGGAGTTGTGGAAGCACTGAGAGTTTGGCGGTATGTTTTTACAGTTATTCTACTGTTTTGCAGTACTAAAGGGTTGACTGCCTAGCCTACAGTAGTCTACTGTAGCAGACACTACTAATACTCAAAAGATACAACGTTGCTCCACAGTATCAGCAACAACAGTTCTCCAAACAATGCTTTGCAGGTAAGATTACATTTGAGTACCGGGAGATGTTTGTATTGTTTTTTATTATGTCTGGCTGTCAGCTGACACGTAGGCTAGCTGCTGGCAGGTCCCGTTCCCGACTTGATTGACAGACAGGAATGAGGTGAATGTCGGGGATTTATGTCGAAATACTGAACAATGTTACCGGTACTGTAGATCTCTGTGGTCATTATTATTACATGGCCTTACAGTCTTACGTTTTCTGGTTTGGTAATACTATTATATTACATTCAAAATAGGAATGTTTCAGTAGTATTTGCATTAGCACATCATGTTATCTGTAGTTAACAGGCTGATATAGTGTGTCTTGTACTCTTACGCGATTCTCATGTGATGCTGGGGTAATCACCCTTGCTTCAGGGACCAATGGATGACAACTCAAATATTTATCCAGTGTACGCCTAGCTTTTTGTGTCTCTGTTTAATAATGCCTATAGTGTAATTTGCTACGAGAATGTATAAGTAACTAGGCTGTGGTCATGATAACACTATTAAGCTGAATAAATACGTGTAAAACTATAGTATGGTCTGCTCATAGAATGCACTTGAGTATTCTCCGGCTGCTATACAAGCCTCCACTCCACATTTAAGACCTTTAAGACCATGCCATTTGTGGAATGGCATTTACTATCTACTTGCTTAATTTATGTTGTCCAACAACATTCATGGTGTGTGTGTGTTGTTATTGACATATGTTTTGTCCTAGTTGCACTTGCCACAGATCATGACAAATGTTTACCTTCTTATCCTAAAGTTAGTAAGCCTTGTTTAATATAGGCGAAGTCATCATTTGAAATCAGTCAACACAAAAACACCTCTCCCTTAAATACCATACATGTGGTGTTCCCTCAGAGGCTCTGCCTATGGTGCGGTCTGCACCACTTTACTTGTGTTCCCATTTACAGAGCCAGGGCTGTGTAGGAAGTTAGGAACACCAGATTATTTTCATTGTGTATACACAAGGGGCAGCTAGTGGACCGTGAGGAGATATTAGCTGAATTTAACACTCTATTAGCTTACAAGCGCTGATAACACCTATAATGAATTGTCCACCAGTTCTTGTATAGTTCTATGGTGTTACTCTAGCAGCCGGTGACAAGTGATAAAACAATATGCTATCTAATCACAAAGAGAGGTTACGTTATATCATGTCATTTGTAAACCAAATCTGATTTGCCTGGCTGCAGCCTTGTTGTACTGAGCTGTGAAGGCACAATGAATGTCTCCAAATAAGCATCCATATCCATGCGGTATCACACTGTTCACCTCATCCGTCGTTCCACTTGTGCACAGGTTACTTGGGTCCCTTACCGCCTGTTAATTGTCTCCCCGGGTGATGATGTCATCACCGCCAGACACTCCCACCACCACCCTCTCCCCTCGGGAGTCGGGACTGCACCCTGCAGAAGCTCTGGACTCCCTCTCGGTCTCCTCCATTGCGTCTGAGGACGTAGAGGAAGACGGGGCAGAGGAGCAGCTGCTGGGAGACCTGGAGGTAAACCCCTACGACGGCTTGCCCTTCTCCTCGCGCTACTACTCCCTGCTGGAAGAGAGGCGCAGGCTGCCCGTGTGGAAGCTCAAGTCCATGCTGCTGGAGCACCTGGAGAGCCACAGCATGGTGCTGCTCAGTGTGCCCAGCGGAGCAGGCAAGAGCACACAGGTAGGCCAGGCAGCACACACCCACTGACACAACACACTATGTCTACAACTGAAGCCACAGTGCTGCAGTGGCATTCTACACGACTGCATTAATGGTTTTGCCTGGCTTACTGGAGAGGAGCACCACTGCTGTGAAACAAAGCAGGCAGGATATAGCAGATATAGGCCATGAGTTCAACCAGCACTGCCTACCTACCAGTAGGCCTGGGATCTCTAACCCCTACTTGCTCCTTAATCCTTGTAATTGTACTCATTGTAAATTTGGATCATTGTGTTGCCAACATACTTGTACCTGGGAAAAGTGTGTTGGTAGACTGCATGTGCCACAGCTATTTGGATTGACAGCCACACAAGCAGACTGGTTTAGGCATGCAGTAGCTTTAAGTGTTGCTCGTAAAGGCTTAATTACAGACAATAAAGCATATACAATCACTGTACTTATGATCTTAAAGAAATAATTCACCCAAAAGCAAATCATCAACTCTCCCCTCACAACCAGGAATGCAGGAAGACTATACCAGAGACATATAAGATACGTACTACTTAAAGAGTAACCGCACCCTAAAATGTGTTTTTTGACCCCGTTTTTATATACGTAATATTACGTATATACGTATACGTAATGTACTGGATTTTATGGTTTGAAAATGGCTCTACATCATATCCGTTTAATATCGCCCATGGTCCTTACTGGCTTCAGAATGAAACACTTTTGAATTCTCTAAATTAACTGATGTTAGTGGGGCCCCTCTCAGCCCCTCCCCTCACTCAGCTCCTTGACTATATTTGAGCATTTTCTCTAAATTGTGCAGTGAGTGGAATCAGGCTCAGAGCTGGGCTGAATCACACTTTAAAGAATACTGAATGGAATGGAAGAAGTCCGTAATGCCAAAGATGGTGGTAGGAGGCACAATTCCTAACCCTCCTCCCCCAAAGAGCCAATCATCTGCTTTATAACTGAACCTTTAACCTAACAATCATGTGGTTGCACTGGTGATTTAAATGCATGTTTTTATGTCCCGTCCCGGCAATGATTGAAAGTGCTGTTATGGCTTTCTCCCCATTCATTCAGACAGCACCTAGTCTTGTTAGCCTGAAGTAAGTGATGGCTGCTGAGTGTCCAAAGCATGCTTATGAGGTTAACAGTGAATGTAGCTCATACTACTGTTAGTACCGGGTGCCTCTTTTGAGAGGAATGCCATGTCATATTGTATGAATGATTCAGACTACTGTAGGTCCAGGGAAACAGTGCAAATGGTAATACTTACCATGTTAGTACAGTATGTGTGTGGTGGCCCCCACAGGTCCCCCAGTGGTGCGTGGAGTACGCCCTGTCCCACGACTTCTCCCAGGGCCTGGTGTGCTGCTCCCAGCCCTACGCGGTGGCAGCAGGCAGCCTGGCTCTGCGTGTGGCTGATGAGATGGACCTGACGCTGGGCCTGGAGGTGGGCTACAGGGTGCCCCACGATGACAGCTGCACGCCTGACACCCTGCTCAGGTAGGCCACACACACACACACACACAGAGAGAGATGCATTATTCTGAGCACAGGCCTTGGGCTTTTAAGCTAGAACAATTCCACATACACTGTCATCTGGGCTATGCCATGTTGGATGAAGTGGTCAAATATGTTCTGCTGTTGACAGTAGTAAAAAGTAATTTCAACAGAATTGATATTAATCTTGAAAAACGTGTGAAACCCAACTGGTGGGTTTACCTTCTATTACCTGGCGTTACCTCCAGCCTAAACACACACTTAGACACACGCACACACTCATCTATGTCCTGTTAATGAGAGCACCTGTTGTCCCTATGAAATGAGTCCTCATCCCTAGGCATGAAGTAGATTGTGTGTTACATGAGCTCAACACAGCCACACCTGCCGCTCCTCAGCCTTTGTTTACATCTCACATTGGAAGTTGGCCATAATGCCTTTGGAGAATACGTTTCCAGAAAGTTGATCCATTTGCCCTTTCCTCCACTCTCCCTTTATTATGGAGAGAAAGAAAAAGAAATGGCTGTACCTGAAGGTTTTTCATTCCTTCGAAGCAGTGTTTCGCAAACCTTTCGGACCAATTTATAGCACAAAATAAATAAATTACTTTGTAAGCCATTGTCACAAAATATGAAAACTAATTAACTTGATGGGCATTTCAAATAATATTCCTACTCTGATTGAACACCAGGGCTCCCAGTAGAGCCCTGGGAGAATGACTGCAGTTGCCTTCATGTTGTCTACAGCAGTGTTTCTCACCATGTTCCTGGAGTACCACTGCCCTGCATGTTGTAGATGTCTGCCTGCTCCAACACACCTGACTCATGAATGGGTCGTTATCAGGCTTCTGCAGAGCCTGATAACGACCCATTCATATGAGCAGGCAGACATGCCCAGTAAAGCATGCAGGACACTGTTTCTCCAGGACCGCTGGTGCAGCAGTCAGCCTGACCCTGTCTCCTCTGGCCAGGTTCGTCAGTGACTCCCTGCTGCTGGAGGAGATGATGTCTGACCCCCTGCTGCGGCAGTATGGCGTGCTGGTGCTGGACGAGCTCCAGGAGCGCACCGTACCCACCGACGTGCTGCTGGGCCTGCTGTGCGACGTGTGCCGCCAGCGGCCGCGCGACCTCCGCGTGGTCCTGCTCGCCCACCCAGCGCAGGCCCCCCGCCTCGCACACTTCTTGGGGCCGTCCGTGCCGCACCTCAGCCTGGAGCCAGAGGGGGCGCGGCGTGGGGTGGAGATGGTGTACCGGGAGCCCCCCGCTGGCAAAGGAGTCCTGTGTGCGGCCTGTCACATGGTGCTGGACCTCCACCGCAGGGCCGAGGAGGGGGACGTGATGGTGTTCCTGGCCAGCCAGCAGGTACTGACACGCTGCACCCAGAACCAAAACACCACCTCTCACGCGGAAACCTGCAATGGAAACTGGGGCAAGGTGTCTCAAGCCCGAGTTCGCCGACATAAACATACCTGACGTCACAGCAATGTGGCGGCGTGGGAGCACACAGTTAGCCATAAGCACGTCTTCCAGTTTTACTTTGTGTTGGGAAACATCTTTGCAAGCATGCGATTGAAGTGTCTTGCAATGGATTGCACCATTAGTGCTCAGAGGGGTGGGAGTACATATCCACTTGGAACCAGCCTGGGTAGTGTTGGAATATGGGTGGTGTCTCCTCACCCATTTCCTACGTGTTCGTTTGATGAGGATAAATTAGGAGACGTTGTAT
>JAODUE010029950.1:0-13595 GCA_027564755.1 Amblyopsis hoosieri
GGTTGGGGTATGTAGTTTTTGGTTACATTCTGTCAGGATTAGGTACTACAGACAGTTTCAAGTAAATGTTGCAAATTGGGTGTTAATATTGACCACATTCTTATTTTTCGAAATAATCTGTATTTAAATGGTTGGAAAATGAATCTACAAGTCATATACGTTTAAAAATTGCCCAAGGTCCTTGCTGGTTTACGAGTTTGTTTTGGAACATTTTGTGCGTCATCACATTCAAATGTTAACATTAATGTCAATGGGGGCCCCTTCTCAACCCCTTCACTCACTCAGCTCCTTGACTCCGTTTTAGCATT
Organism: Amblyopsis hoosieri; assembly: GCA_027564755.1. Taxonomy (NCBI): domain Eukaryota; kingdom Metazoa; phylum Chordata; class Actinopteri; order Percopsiformes; family Amblyopsidae; genus Amblyopsis; species Amblyopsis hoosieri. Next base: position 309 of record JAODUE010029950.1, read on the forward strand.
TATGTTAAAAGGTATGGTCATTCTGGCTAACTTCGATCTCAAATCAAAACTGCATTGCTCCCTGTAGTCCTCCACGGCGCCGAATCACGTGTGGAAATGCATCGTTAAGTGTAGTGCTACGGTTTTATTGATATGAGTGGTGTTCGCCATTTTGTTTATGTTCCAATTTACGGAGCAAGGGCTGTGTAAAAGTATCAGATTTTTTTTTCAACACGCACAGAGAATGGTAAGATAGCGAAATTCCAGGAGATATTTGTTGAATTGACCAAAAATGTATTATCTTACATTTAGCTTGCAATAGCTGACTTTACCTTTAGTTGTTCAGTGGGTGGAGTCAGGCTCAGAGCTGAGGGCAAAAATACACTTTAAGGGTATGTGCGAATATTCAGTTAATCATTGGCGGTAAAGAATTCCAGTCATTTAAATACTATTCGAGCATTCAGCGCACTGCATTACGGCAGGAAGTCAGAAAGCAGGAAGTATGACATGCAGCATGAAATGAGTTAATCATCATTCTGGACTGACACATTCACAAAACACAGCAAATAATAAATGGTTAAAGTTTGGTTTTATTTATTTATTTAAGTCCTTACTAGCTATATTTGTCAGTATAGTAATCACAACAAAATGTTTTGAATACTACAACATTGCCTGCTAAAAATGCATACCGTACTATTCCGAAATAATAAAAACTTGGGTGCGGTTAATAATGTACTAACCGTGGGCAGTAGCCTACTAGTTAATGCACTGTTTCCCCGCCTCCCCCCCAGAGCTGTGCAGAGCATTCCTTATGGTAATGTAATCACTGGTCATTCAATGACATACACTCCAAATAAAGCACACCAACAAATGAACACACAAAATCGCACTGCAAGTGGTAGGTCAACCGATGCCCGCCGAGGCTTTTACTTAATGACAATGATCTAGAAAGCCCTCCCTGCTATGACAGACAGGTTATAACACCCCACTATCCAACACATAATACACCAAAGACCACCATCCATCCTCGACGTCTGGTTTGTCAAGGAGTGTCAAGTTCTCCCAGAAAAAAGCCCCTAATAGCTCTGCATTAAAACCCCAGTGGACGGCACACGACTGCCGGCCCGATATAGCAAATCTCACTATTGCTTCAAACCAAGACTCAAAATGGAGAGGGGGGGGGGGTTTGGGGAAAACGTCGTCAGTGGTGACTGCAGTGGCTGATCAGAATGCACGGCTAGTCGGTCGGTGCGCGGACCGAGTCCCTGATTAATTAGCCAGGTTACGGTGAATGCGTGAGGCGGGGTTGTGGGGGTTGCTGTTGAGACGCAAATGGATGCGTGGGAGTGGCACTGTGTCCGTGTGTGTGTGTGTGTGTGTGGGGCTGTAGCCATCGAAGCAGAGGCAGGCAGGCAGGCAACCCAAGAGGTTGAGGGGTGGATCTCAAAGACACACTCAGATGACTGCAGAGACACCAGCTGATGTCTGCCAAAGTAACACACTCAGTGATTCCAGGCAGGGGACATGAGTCAGCAACACAGAAAAATGTGTGTGGTCTGTCCATCAAACCCCCATCCTCTTTGCTGTGTAACGCTCCCTAGACTAGCCACCAGAGCAGTGATTTACCACCCTCTAGGGCTAGGCCCACTAGAACAGACTGTGTTGCCCTACACATCTTTACTAACCCATATGGTATCAGACAGAAAGTAAAAAAAAAAAATATATATATATATATATATATATATATCTCCGGGGAACCACCTCAGCTAAGTGAATGTGAAGGAAACACTGATTCTCCGAGCAGAACTGCTAGAATAGCAGGCCTTTGCGGCGTGACGGTGCGTTATTACTGGCTATTACATGGCTACGCTGTGCGGTTAACAGTTGCAAGCTATGTTAGCTTTGCGGAGCTCCAGGCTAGTGTGGAGACTAGCTGGCGTCTTCTCGGGGCCAGCCGACGGGGGGGGGGTCTCTGATGAAGACGTCTCCTTGGGAGCAGCGCTGCGGTGCTGAGCTGAGATCTGCCCACCCGACGACGACCACGGCCCATGCGGTCCACCCGTCCTCGCTCCTCGACGGCGTGACACAGGATTAGCTGTCATCATTACAGAAGGCGGTGTAATCAGCTTAAGAGCGGAGTGGAGGCAGGGCAGTGGCAGTGTGCATAAGTCTGCACCCATGGGTGGCTTCACGGCTGAGAGCTGTGGGACATTCCCACACACAGACACACACACATCTCCATAGTGCATCCTGAAACCAGCGTGTGTGACAAGCAACGCGATCCGGCGGATTATCAAAAGTCAGTACTATGGTCTTCCAAAATGCGACAACTTCAAACAACAGCAAACTGTTGCTGCTACTCCACACACAGCAAATATTCACCAGTCTACAGTGGCTCCTCCATGAATTCCCCATATAGTCAATTGCTATACACAACATGTTTTACTGAGCAGTGAGTCATTTATATGGGGAATACCTGTATAAATACCATTCCTCTTAAGTCAGTGCCAGGGTGTGGCGCCATGTTAGGAATACATTTCTGCACAAAACTACCTTTGTGTGGTGCTCTGACGCTGCTCTCCGTCAGCCTGTCAACTGGTGCTCGCATAGCGGCGAAGGGCTGACGACATGGCTCTCAGGGGAAACGTGTTGCCCACTAACGCTCTCCGGGCGGTCCTGTTGTCAGCTGGTTTGGCGATAGTGAGCGGTGACACGCAGAGCGGGCGGCTAGACAAGGTGCAGATATACGCTGCCGTGTTTGGCAAGGCGTTGGGGTTCGCGGTCGACCGCAGAGGAGCAAGGCGTTGGGGTTCGCGGTCGACCGCAGAGGAATGACAGCTAGTCAGGGACTATTATTATTTTTAACCTGACTAAGCTTTGGTTTGGAGATAAGAAATGTTTGAAGTAGTTCCAAGTTCCTTACTGTATACTGATATGGTTGATGGAAGATTGGAGAATACTCTTGTTATAAAATAGCAATGGGTTATGGAATTCTTTGTGTCATGCTTATTTCGACAGCCTGGAGTGAATTGGCAGATAACTGGTTATTTGATTCTGAATATTTTCTATGTTAATACAACTCATTACGACATTTATTATACTCACTAAAAGATTAATCTGCATGATACATTTATTTAATCTTGTTTGATAAGTGTATTGCCCAGGAAAGGCAATCATGTGTATACATTTATAGAAACAATGACATTTGCTTAAAGTTAATAGATTTAGATAGAGTAAATAGATTAGAAAAATGTAGATACACAGCAACTAAGATTGTTGCAAAACAAAGAAAAAATATAACGTACTATGTATCAAAAGGCAACAAATGCAAAGTAACGTTAAATCAACAGACACTGATACATCCCGCCTGCTCGTGTTTTAGGCATTCATTCACAGCTTGCCTCGGAGATAATATGCCACAACAGGCGTGATCGCACCTCCCAAGGAGGGCCCTCTTGGCAGCCAATTGTTGGCATTTCCAGAATGCAATTACGAGACGCATACAGAGAGGATGAGGGACATGCTATATTTGCACTCGCGCTTAGTAAGCGTGGTATGGGTACTGCTAACCCACATAGGCTAGCCTCTGGCCTGTGGGTAATAATATTCCAGAGGGGAAATTAACCCGACTAGCCCGTGAGCATGGCATTGCTCCGCCGTCACCGCGGTGAAGAAGTTGATCAGAGTTCCCGACGCTCCCCTCAAGCACACACAAGTGCGCATTCACGAAGTAGGTCACGCCGGCAAGATTAGAACATTAAAAAATATCTGTATACAGAGGAGCACAGAAAAGATGAGGTAGCAAAACTGCATTCAAAAATCAAAAATCTTCTAATCACCTCGAGTCCTGACCCCACCGAGAACAATCTCGCAGCCCCCCTTCCCCCAGAGGTGTACAATCACTGTCACAGGGGTCAAATGAGGGTCAGGGATGAGCGATGGCGATCTATAGATTTCATCATGTCGTCTAAATCCATTCAAATTATAAGCCCAGACGCTCGAAACACAACACAGCACAGCACAGCACAACACAACACAGCACAACACAACACAGCACAACACAACAAGCTGCAGACCATGCACCTATTGTTTGTGCGTGCTGCAGTAAGCCCACGCGGGCAGCGGGCGTTGGCCTCGGCAGACGGACACTGGCGGTGGTTGTTGTTGTTGCGTTGGACAGGTGGCGAGGCGGTGGGGCGGCTGCGCCTACGCCCCACCGCCTCTCAAGTCTCATCCTCCCCCACCCCCGCCCGCTGTCCAAACTGACTCTTGCCCCCCACACACACACACACACACAGACAATATGTAGGCCGGCACAGTGTGGGCGTGGCAGAACCTTATGCCGCCAACAGGGTGCCCTGCCTGCATGCCTGCCTGCCAAAAAAATAAGAAGAAGAAAAAAAAATAGAAACTCGCAGTCTGGAGCACAACAAAAGGAGGTACTTCGCTAGTAGACTTCTGACTCAGCACAGAACAAAAGCAACACGCGCGCGCGCACACACACACACACACACACACACACGATCGGCCTGAAGCAGACCTATATTACTATAGCAGAGAATACAACAGAGCCCCTGAAGTCTCTGCTATTATGCAACCCTTCTGGGCTAAAAGTGACGTGTGGTGTAAATCATCCTTTTACACAGCCTGGCCTGACCTCCATTTTGCAGGAAAAGCACTTAAAATAATAATATTCACCAGCGGAGTGTTATGCCAGAGGTAGTATCTGTGCTGGCTTTACAAGCGAGAGGAGGGATAAAAAAAAAAAAAAAAAAAGGTGGTTAGAGCATCATATATAAGTCCTCGTCCAATCGCAGGCCGCCCGGGAGCGAAGGGGAGGGGGCTCTGCCGCAAGGCACTGTGGGTTAAGGGCCGTGCCGGGCCATGCCAGACCGTACCCAGTTGCCCCTCGAGGAGAAATGTGAGGGGGAGAGGAAAATATAAATAAATAAATCATGAAAAAAGGGCCTGTTGCCGGGGTCGTGTCTCCCTGACGACGGGGTCAGCGAGCAAATGCTGTGCGCATGAAAGAGACACTCGACAGCTTGAGCGCCTGAAGGACGTCTGTGTTCACAGGCTGTGTGCAGCTGGAGTCAGAAGCCTCCATGTACAGCACACGGCACACGCACAGCTCTGATAGGCTGTGTCGCTACTAACGGCATCTCGGTTCGGACTTCTTTTAATGCTTTTCATTTACAGCAATTAGCAGACACTTTTATCCATAGCGAGTTAGTGCACGTGTCAATAGCTAACGCCAGTTAGACCACCAAAGAACCAATATTCTGGTACAGAATAACTGCAGCATGTCATTGGGGCTATCTTAATTACAGTATACATTTTACAACATACACTACTACCTCTTCACATATTGTTTCATCCACAAAATAATTGTACAACCTAAATTAGCCCGTTTAATTTACCCTGACACACATTTTTGAGCATCAACAACTTGGCCTTGATTATGTTTTGTTTTGAAAGGATAGCTGGAGTGTAACATCAAAGTGCGCTGGATGTGTCACTGCTGATAAGGTACAATGACTGCACGGTCTGAGGATAAAAGCATTAGCATGGAGGACAGAGTACAGTGAACCATAAACACTAAACAACAGCAGCACGCAAAGATTACGCAACTGACACTCGTCACAATTGGGCGTCACACAAGTGAAAATATATACAGTATGAAGCAGTTTTTTTACAAACTGATTAGATTCATTTTTTAATCAGATTACAACATTGATTGAACTAATGGCAGAACTGCTTTATATTTACTTTGGCACTCAACACCTAGACTCCATATACACTGGGGAATTCCCATGCAGAAAGGCAGCACCTTGTTATGGGGACTCCATGGCTTGGCTATATTTGCTGGCCAGTTTAAAATAAAATAAATCCAATAAAATGAGGTGCTGAGGTACCAAAAGTGCTTTTGCAACGTCGCTTTCGACCATAAGGTCAATCCCAGACACAAACAAGAGGTGTGTCCCATTACCTGGAGTCCGTCCAGTGAAAACGTACCTCCGTAAAGGCAATGTACCATTATTTAACACGGCAATAAATCAAGTCTGCGGAGGGGAAGCGAAGGTGAAATAACTCCGCTCCTCCAGTGGCTGCCTCAGGTCAGGGCTTCAAGGCACTAGGAGACACTTTATCCACTGACGGGCGGCTGATTTGTATCTAGATTTGGCCGTCCCCCTAAGGATCGCCGCATTCCTCCGGGAGAGATCAGATTACGCTCCATACAGAGAGACAAGCCTGAAGCATTATGGGTGTTTCGGGTCACACACACACACACACACACACGCGCACACACACACACACACACACACAAGGGGACTGCCACCGCTGAGCCGGAAAAGCGTGTGAGCAACTTGAGCGCAGAAGGAGAACGAGTGGGAATCCTGTATGAGTGGCAGCCGGTGGCCAAAAGGAAGCATTGTAATCGCTGGGACAGTAAAAGCCACCGCTAAAACTGAACTGAAGGAAAGACATAAATGACCATGTTTGGAGGCCGACACACATGCTCACACACACACACACACACACACAGCGAGCGAGAGAAGCCAGAGAGGTAGAGAGAGAGAAGCCTGTGCAGAGAGAGAGAGAGAGTGAGAGAGAGAGAGAAGCCTGTGCAGAAAGAGAGAGAGAGAGAGAGAGAGAGAGAGAGAGAGAGAGAGAGAGAGAGAGAGGCCTGTGTTGGAAGTAATCCCCAATGCACATAAAGCTGTCTACTGTTTACAGGATGGGGATACACACACACACAGCACTGACCATGAAATAGCTGTCAGGCCTCGGCAGCAGAGCTGTCAGAACACATGTGCTCGCTCTTGAAACTCTGCAGCGCAGGCTCAGTCAGGAAGAAAAGAGTGTCTGAGAACTGCGGCAGACGCGGTTCTTGTTCACCGTAACTGTGTGTCAAGTCCCAGCCCAGTCGTCCCCCCACCACACCCACCCCCCACACAGCCTAGCCTACAGGCGCGACACCATCCTGATCTCGAGAGCTTCGATTTGACTTCGCCTCGAGAATCAGTCTGGAGAGCTTGGAAATCGTTGTGTTTCAGTCCGGTAAACATAGCGTGTGGCCAATCAGCGTACTGTTAGCTACAGGCGTGGCTTAGGTGTGACGAAGACGACTCAAAAACGACAATGGCGGGTCCTACAGAGGTTAACGTAGGTGATGATGCAATAAAGCATTAGCTTTATTAGAATGTATAAGTAGAGCAAGGCTTTTCTCGATGGAAAATATATTTTCACTCACTTCTCCCGACGTTTCTTCTGCAAGAGTGGATAACAACAGGCTCTACTGGTCCACAGGTTTGTCCATTCACCTGCCAAGTATTTTTTTGAAAGCACCTGCGCTTTTAAACAGTTTCAATGGACGGCTCCCCAGATGGATGTGTCTAACAGACACATATATCTGGCATGTCAAGTTACCCCACACACACGCACCGTATACATCCATAAACACAGCCGTTTGAGGGGTAGAGACTGCCGCGAGTCTATGGGTGAGAACAGGGTCCGAAATTAAAACTCGCCAAGTGTCAATTGTGGGTACATTTTCAGTTTAGCGAGTACATTTTAGCGACTACCCGCCACACTGACAGTTAAGTGTTTGAATTATAATAGGCATATAAATATTGAGTGAGAGTTTCTCTCTAATGCTGTCACCTGTGTTGAGTTTTACACACACACACACACACACACACACATTATCTGTGAATACACGCCCCTACTCTCTCTCAGATTGGCTCTCTGAGATCTCTTAAACCAATCATCTGATCATTTCGTAACAACAAAGCAGAAATAGCCAATCAGAGAGAGCAAGGGCGGTATTTATGCGATGTCCGAGTAACAACCAGGAAGAAATATCCATTGTTTTGATCCATTGAGTTTGAAGCTGTTTGAAGTAGTGTTAGTTAATATTCAAGGCATATAAAAAATATGTATTTTAGCGAATATTTTAGTTACACCAACCTCTTACTTGCGAAATAGGTTTTTCCATGAAAAGGTAGTAGTGGCACTCGCTCGCATACAGAAATAGCTGACACGACCACAGACACGTTTGTACCTCTTTTTGTGTAATTACAGAGGGTAAAGTATAAAAACGGTACTGTTAGGTACCAGTTCAAATGTGAATGGTGTCCAGCCAGCCCCACTCACTATACAGTCAGGCTAAATACGTGCAGTGGCAATATTCAAAGGGAATAAGCCAACCTATACCTTTCAAACATGAAAACCCATGGACAAAGCAGTGCAAAAAATAACTAATGTGATGTGACCATTGGAGGTTTGTGGCTACAGTAAGGCTACATTAGAGTAGATAGGCCTAGATAGCTACGGTGTGGTGATGAGCTGTCATGTGTTAGTAGCCCAATACTAAAACGTAGTTTTAGGTATTAATACGTAGAAGTTAAAACAGCAGGCTACTGTTATTTGTAGAGATGTTAATGTCAACATTCTTACAGAAAAATGACTGCACACACCCATACGCACGTGTACGTGAAAACACACACACGCAAAATAAAATGAGGGAAGTTGATTTTACTTTAATCTACGGTAATGTCAATATTCTCACAGAACACCAACATGAACACTCAAGCGCACGTACACGCACGTACACACACACACACACACACACACACACACACACACACACACACACACACACACACGCACACAGAGAGAAACACAGCAATGGCCAGCAGGCTACTGCATCAACTAAACTAAATTCTTCCACTGTGCACAGTCGATAGGGAGAAGAGAACCCACCCATCCATCCTGCTGAGGCAACAGGTCCGCTTGACGGCACAAAGATGCAGCGTGAGACTCAAGACCCTCTCCCTCTGTGCAACAGTCCAATAGGCAGCGGGGTGGCGGAGAAGCGACAGCGATTGGTCATTGTTACGTACGACTCCCTGGCGATGTTTGGACAGACGCAAAATCAATCAGGGCCAACGGGACACACAACCCCTGGCTCTCCCCAATCTAGCCGTCCCTGCTAACGACGCAGGAGCGCATGCAGCTGAGGGCTAATGAGATATCAGCATGCACAGCGACTGAACTCCAACTCAGTTAGGCATCCGTGGAGGTTTCATCTCAGCTCAGCTTCAGTAGTGTAGCAAGTTACTCACATCCCTGTCTATAATGACCATGATGAAAACATATAGATCTATATACACACACATTTAAGGGAGTAGACTGCATCACTTGAAGGACTTGGTCTCAGGTAATAATATAGACAATAATACTGTAACTGTACGCACGCATGCTAAAGTAATTACACTCAGATATTATGCCTGTACAGAACCTTCCATATGGAAGCTGCCCAAACAGTAGGTTTTAAATATGAGATTGCCTGACGATGTTGGAGCTAACAGTACGAATGCCTTTGAAAAACAACGTTAAAAGTCCGTCTTTTCTTTGGCGAAATTAATTTTGTGAATTCCTCCAAAGAACTGTCAACCAGTCAGTCAGCCAGCCAGCCAGCCCTATCTAGCTGTGCTGTTAGCGTCACTCTAAGGCCTGTATCAACAGAGAGGGGAAAAGACAACAAAAATGTGACGTGGTTTAAAAAAAGAAAAAAGAAGAAGAGAACATATCAACAGCACCAAATTCATCCGCACTTGAAGCGGTGTGCACCCACGCACGCCTTGGTCATGATTCTGGCTTCGCCCAGCCTCTGCGGTCAGTTTTTTTTCCCCCTCTTTTCTTTCAGTGAGCAAGGCTGGCAGAAGCCGATCTCCCTGCTCTCTCTGCGAGGGTGGGAATGACAGAGTGGCCCACCATATGCAGCTCTGGGCCAAACTTAACCCCCGATCGCCCTGCTGCCTCAACATGCACAACTTGTGACCCATGATGCATTTACGCCAAGGGGCCACAGTTAACGTTACGTTGACAATTAACGTAAAACAGCAAATTAACTTATAACAAGCCCAGAATGCTTGGAACCAGTCCCTGAATGCAAAGATTAATTCCCTTCACATGAATGAGAATGGGGATTATTACAGCAACGCAAAAAAACTGTTTGGGGTTTTCTTTGCCCCTGCAGCACAGATAGAATCCACACACCTGTACGTCAACTGATGGTTAATTTTCGCCAGCCGTTCTATAATTAACACGTGTGAATGTGTGTAAATAATCGTGGAGGCCAAAACCTACCTACAGCTTTATTTGTATAGCTGTATTTGTATAGCTAGTTTCCCCCATACACACACTCACACACACACAGGCCACTTTGGCTAGCTAATGACATCTAAGAGGGAAGAGATTTTTTTTACAATAAATACAAAAGTTGTCCCAAGAGTTGTCCCAAGAGTTGTCATTTCAGACAGCAGAATCAACAATCCGTCATCACCAAAAAACAACCAGGCGCAATGTGTTAAATTACTCCAGCTCCTGCGAGCTTTTCCTTCATTAAATGAAAGAAAAAAAGAAAAAAGTTCAAACACTCCATCTGTAGCTAACAACTACAGTAGTATTCGCAACGACTGCAAATTAGTTGCTGTTGTTGTTGCATTAACTCCCCATCGCACATCGTCAAAATCCATTAGTGTGAATGGAGAGGATGATAATTAAAAACATTGTTGAAGTTGATTTACATATTTTCTTTAAAAAAAGAAAAAGAAATCTGACAAAGAATTTCTGTATTTCTGATTTCTGTAACACATAGTATAAACAGCATTCGTAATTAAATCTTAGGAGTGACTCAAAATGTACTGTTAAACCACAGTTGGAAGCCTCAAAGCCTGTCGCTTGCCACAAACTGCTTGGCAGTTTGGCTGAATGAAGAGCAACATAAAGGCAGGTTGGCCGGTTGCTATACCCTCGCTACCCATGCCTGAATGTGTGCCCAAACCAAGCCCTCTCATCCCCCTACAATGACATGCAGGTCTGCACCTTAAAGACCAGCCATGAGTTCTGGGGAAAGTCCAGTATGGTTTTGCATGGTGATATCATGATTCACACAAATTCAAGAAATTCAAGCCATTCAAGAAAAATGCTTTCAGGATAGGTGCAAAAGGTTACCCTAGCAACACGTGTTCGTAATTCAGAACGCAGGACGAATTCCACCGGCATCTTATCCAACATGAAAAAGACCAGCTATAATCTCCTCCTTTGCTTAGCTTTCGAGTACTCCGTAATATCTTGGCGACGGGACTGAAATTCGGGATTAGGCGTACCTGCCGAGCAATACCTGCCATTCTTCCTGTCCCCTGACATGCACACACGCCCAAATCCTGGAGATTAAGAAACATAATCTACATATTCATCAGACATATGACAGCAGGTGGCATTTGCACCAGTGCTGCAGTGCATGTGTGTGTAGAATATATACCACAGTTTACAGAAGCCTATACCACAGAAGAAGACAGCGTTGAGACAACCCTAAGTGGCGTGAAGACGGGCTATAATAGTGCCCCCCCCCCCAGAGAAACATTCCACCTAAGCCTATTTGCTATTCCTAGATGGGGCAAAGAGCAGGAGTATCTACTGTATATGACCTATGATGACAAACTGTCCCTTTATACGGACTAATCCGCTGCTACAGGCAGGTAGGTCAAAGATGGCTTTTAACATTTTACCCGCATTTAAATACAAACGGCCGTCTGGCAGAGCAGTGTGTGTGTGTGTGTGTGCGTGTGCGTGTGCGTGTGCGTGTGCGTGTGTGTGTGTGCGTGCACGCGTGCCGCAGCATGTGGAGACTAGACCCATTCATCAGGGCAGAGAGCTGCAGCCCTGGACAAGCCTAGAGCCCCAACACCAGCAAGGTGCACACGCAAACCCCCCCCCCCTGCTTTTTATGTTTACCCCAACATCAGATAGCACTGCACAGGCAAACTGTTGAGGTCAAAATGCAGCATGTTCCAGCAGTGGTTTGCCCTAGATTAACGTCCGTTGGTTAAAAAGCAAAACGTCTGTCCCCAACTTGCCACTATCTGTGCCATTTGTCTTTTAGGGGTTTCTTTTGCTGAAAGTGTGCGTTCACTGAAAACCTATTGGAAACGTACACGAGGCTTGCTTGCTTTTTCTCTATCCACTACCAATATTCTAATTGACTTTCTACTGATCTTATGAAAATGTGAATGCAATAAATACACAGCAAGATGATGGCCAGCTCCAGAACATGCATGCATATATATGTGTGTGTGTGCGCATAATGTGTGTATGTGTGCATATGTGTGTGTGCATGTGTGTTCACTTCTGTGCTGCATACCATTTCTCTGCATGTCTTTGCTCTCTGACCTCTGAATGGGAGTTCACTGTGCTACTAACCCCCCCCCTCCCCACCACCGCCACACACACACACACAGTATAGTGCGCTGACACCCACACACACACTCAGTGGAGTGCGCTGCGTGTAGCTACATTTGTTGTAGACACTATTGATTGATCGGCGAGCCGCTCTAGTGAGGGATCGGATGACACCCAACTGTCTTTGTCGCAAGCGGCTTTTGTCAGCTGCCTCACATTTAGAAAGAGGGAGGGGGGGGGGGTGAAAGAAAAGCATGCGAGAAGTGATATTAGAGCTGCGTGAGCATCTATGGTTTATACCAAACACATTATTATAACAACAGAGTTTCCCTCATCCTCAATAGCACCCACACTGGCCATAGGATGGTGATGTCATGTTTGGTTTCAACCGTATACAGCCTGAAGACACATCTGTTTGGGATCATTCAAACTCTCCCTAGCGATGAGACGTGTAGAAAACAAAACTGTGATTACACTCCTCAACCATAAAACCCAATGATCACTTGCTGTAACTAACATTCATTCAGTCTGCATGCATCACTGATGCGCATTCAAAAAAAAAAAAAATAAAAAAAAAAAAAGGCTTTCGCACAAATCCCTAAATTGTACTCACAGGCTTAACAGCCACCTACAAAAGCGAAATAGGCAGTTTTTCTCTATTACTTTATGGAGAACCAGCATCCATTTGTTCACATGAATTAGCAAGAGCAGCGGCTAATGCACAGAGTCAGATTACAAGACTAGTCTAGAGCTGGCTTCATCCCGCTATATGGAGCTTAATCTGTCCAAATCCACTGCTTTGCTGTGCCCCAGATCCACAACAGAACCAAACACCACCTCAATCTAATGACTGGTGAAGAGCACTTATGCGGGTTCAAACCATAGAACTATATAAATAGGCTCAAACCCCAAACTGGGAAACTCTCGCCACACAAATGCCGCTTTTCCACTGCTGGTACCAGCTCAACTCAACTAATCTCTACTCGCTTTGGGATCTTTTCCACTGCTGGTACCAGCTCAACTCAACTAAACTCTACTCGCTTTGGGAGCTTTTCCACT
>JAODUE010029970.1:0-21665 GCA_027564755.1 Amblyopsis hoosieri
ACCACCCCCCCCCCCCCGGGGGGCGGCGCGCCCTAACGAGGGCCTGCTAAATCACTAATTTCACTGTATAACAAATGAACAGGCTGTGTTTATACATGTATGTTTGTTCAATCAAACAGCCAAGCTCGAAAATGTAACGTTAGAGACCTTAAACATTGGCACAAAAAAAATCTGAAAATAATAAACATGATTGTTTTTATTTATCGTTTTAGGGATGCTGAAATGCAATTTGGGTGTGCTTAAGCACATCTAAACCATTTTCCAAAATTGCCAATGTGCACGGACTGCTGTTCCTTGTCCCAAAATGCAAGAAATCCATGCACGAAATGAATCCTGTATATTTATGCTGTCATGTTTTCATTTGAATATACAGCAGTTAATCATTTGATGGCATCTCATGTGGTAATGCTCTATAACGTGTTTTAAATATGTTACATATATATATATTGAACTAAAATCTTGACTTTAAAAAAATAGCGATTTCCAAAATCGTTTGGCCCTACTATAGACCTGATTAAGTCTATTTCTTTAACGGGATAAATAACTAACGAATAAGTCAGAGGGCTGGCCTTTTGTACACACCGGGTCATACCTCTACTAGCTAGTGTGCTAATCTCTAAAGATGCAGTATGTTGAGGTAGGAAAACACACACATACATATCCGTCTGCAGCTCTTTCTTATTGCTACTACTCATTAATGAGACAACGACCTGCTGAGGAGGGGTCTTTACATGGCTATGTATTCATAACAGTGTATTAGACACACTAATAACACTACAATACGCTTTGTTCCCTAATCAATAATCACACCCAAATGGCTGAAATAAGATACTGACAAACTAGAAATACAAGACACATTCCTACTGGAATCCCCTTTAATTGCATTATCTATTATTAGCCTGTATAGATATGTCACATCATACAGTATTGCTAACACTATCAGCGACCAAATTGATTAAAATATACCTAATATTAGTGCTGTTAAATATTCACATATGTTAGATATGTGCATATGTCTCTGTATATCAGTATTGTATAACTATCAAAACCAGAACACCCACAGATGAGGTTGCAGGTGTTAGTAGTTCAAGACTTGAAGCACACCTGCAAAGTATACGTGTATTTTGTAATCATCTGATCTTGTGTACGACCATGTGAGATATCCCACATTTTCTTTCCCATGGTACACAGCAGCTAACATTGTTTAAAGGGTTCTTCCCAAATGTTTTGTTGTGTGTACGTAGGCACTCTGCTAGGGGACAACATTAGAATATGGTATCCATGTTTGCATCATTGATATGGCCTAAGTGTTGCCTGGTATATCTAGACCCAAATATCTGGAATGCTTTATTTGGGGATTGTTTCAAGTATTTGCATCTTAATAAGCACAGACCAATGGGTTAATATTGAAACTATCAGAGCTGCTTTTAACCAGTCAAACTGTGCATATCACTTCCTCTAGCTCTAACACTGTCACATTGTTATAACTACATTGAGAAACAAATTATTGACTTCAACATCATCGCAATTAAGTCACCCCACTGGTTGTTGATTGGTTTGCCCTTTGTGAGGCTGAGTGTCTGAAAGAGCTTTCATGCCAACAGGGTTTGCAGGACCTGCTCAAAGTAAAGATTCACATCGGAAGGAAACATTGGTGCATGTTTTATGTGAGTGGACTAGTCACTCTCCACCGGGGATATCTGCCCAATAACATAAATATAAAATCCCAGGACAGTTTATTTCCCTTTGCTTGGAGTGTACACAATGAGAAAAGAATCTGGCTAACGAACCCCAGGGGATTTGAGATCCCTGGCTAACCACATGTTTCCAGGGGCAAATCAAAAATCTAGGAACTGTATGACATCTTTTAGCCAGTCAGTCTGCAGAAAAATAGCATACAAAGTACTAAGCTGACCACTACCTCATGGTGTCTTAGTGATGTATGCCTCTCTTGCACATGTTCTCATATTACAAATAGAAATTAGACCATTAGGTGTCTGCGCCTTTATCATGTGCTATACGTTATCTAATAATGGATGGATACATCAAGGTGGGTGTAGAATGGAGTAGATACATTCGTCTATCAAGAAAGACAAGTCATTAAATTGATAACGTGTACGCGATTAGCTAGAAGAAACGGCACGTATATACGGGTTGTTATCCGAAATACTTTGAAGTATTCACTACTACATCTAACCACTTTATAGCTACGGTACTGTACTGTTATAGTATACAACTGGTTTCAATAGTCTGCCAGCAGTCAACAGCTCAGTAAATTTGAGTTAAATTGGTTTCAGTATTAACAATATAATACACAAAAGATGTGAAATCCCACAGTTCGAATACATATTAAGTGTAGACACCAACATGTACGGTACATCCACAGCGTTAACATTAGTACAGTACGTTAGCTAGGTTAGCTTGCTCACGGTCTGGAGCAGCACACGCTCAGGAACGCTAGCTATGTGGTGCTAGCTGCTGTCGGCCCTCCACCTGTCCGTTAGTGGTGTGCCTCAGACTGGGAGATATTTAACAAAAGTATGCTATATTTACCTCAGCAATGTCCAGATGAACAAGCAGCATCAGTAGCCGGCGAACCACGTTTAGCGCCGACAACTAGTATGGGCTCTACTTTGAAGTTGGCCGATGAGGATGCTAGTGGTACGGTAGCGATGAGATCTCCGCTTCGTCTTCGTTTTGATTTGCCACCAACAACGTAGTAGTTGGCTGTTGGTAGCTAGAGTGCGAGCTAAGCTAACGTGCACATATATAGCTAACAACTAGCCAAGTGGCTATCCACTACTGTAGTATTGTGGCTTTCGCTGTTAGCAACACATATGTGGCGATAGCTAGTTGTTAAAATAACGTCAATATTGGTTGTTCTGTCAAGTTGACGACTGTTTTGGAACACTATTTAATACAATCCCTTCAATGTGCGACACATATTTGCATTCGAGCAATTCCACAAGGGAAACGTTTCAACTAATGCTTAAAAAAAGCGTGCCTGCTATAGGTACTTTTTCTTTCACACCACCTTAACTACCGCCAGGCTGGTTCGTCTTCTATTTTCTATCGCTCCACCAACTGGGGAGAATTACTGTCGCTAAATGATGATGCCAGTATATTTTTTTCTTCCACCCAATGGCTCTCTAAAATGATGTCACCGTGGGAACAAGCTGAGAGTGTCTGAGAGTCAGATCAGTTCGAATCCATAAAATCCATGGACTTTGAAGACAGAGACATTATTTTTTATCTTAATATTGCCTAGGCCTACACAATATTAGGCTAATACCGTATTGCTGAGCCTACCAATACTTATCCTGATATCCTTTATACTAATCCAATTTCCTACAAGAGTAGGCTATTTTTATATGTGTGTGGGAAATCTCACATAGGACTACACAAGATCAGATGACAGCAAATAGTTACTTAGCATTGCCATCAGTCTACCTGAAATATAAAGTGCTATACAGTAATGTTGTTTGTTGAATCTTTTTTATTTTATTTTTGGGTATAGGTTACAAATGTAATATGTTACAGTTACTAATTACTAGACTACAATTCTAATCAGTAACGTAATTTTTTGATTATCCTACCTAAATTTAGTAAACTAATCTGATTACTTTCCATTACTTTGATTATTTCATGCCTAAACATTGTTATTTGAAATGCCATCCAAAGCAATTTCATGCGTTGGCACGCTAAATCTGATTTTTTTTTGCGACTGTTTTGCTCAGGGGATCAGATAGTAGGACTTAATTTCAATTATTGATTGGCATTATGAAAGGTTAATAATATTATTATTATTGTATTGACTGCGGACTGCTGATGTAAACCAAATAGCCCACCGGGAACATAAACATTTTACTCTACTCTCTCTACTCTTAAGACAACAGCCGATTATGCATTTTTTCTTCTGCAAACTTCCTTTTTAAAGTAATAATCTAATTTAAAAAAATACCCGTAATCTGATTGAACTATTTAGCTGGTAACTGTAATACATTACAGACAGTCGCCGTTTTTTGCAATCAGACTTCCCAACCCTGCAAATGATCTTGCATAGGCTATTCTGTAAACGTATACATTTGCATACAGCCGAATGTCTGAATCAGATTGTCTTCTTTTCAGCAGGACACTGATCTAAAACTGAAACTGAACAGCAGGGAGTGTTAACTTGTGATCATACCAACAGACATAACAATTCCATGGTGCTGGTGGAAGAGTAAACAACATGCACTATGATTCTCTAGGTGTTAACTGCTACGTGACACTAACATTCATCTCTAAGATATCTATACATGTTTGTGCATGTATTCAAATTCACATACAACAAGTTGAATCTGTCTATCTGTTGATTCAGAATCCTTACTGTAATGGATGACAAGTGGTCACAATACAGTAGGCCCTATTGTCTTATGCAGACACTGAGTGTGAGTGTGCACTGAGCAGTATCTTCATGTACCTATATTTCACATAGGGGTTGTTTGTCAGTCATCCTCCATGAGAGGGTAGCCTATGTTGCACATGCAAACCTGTTTAGCCAGAATTGAACACTGTGTACACAATCTAGACACACCACATATGTCATGGTCTTGCCAGAATGTGTCTCTTTGCATTTACTTTTTAAGACAGTCTGACTCATTTGTGGGGTTTATATGGGACACCAACACCTCCTCTCATGTGAACAATTACTGTCTGATAAAAGCTGAAGAGAGACTAAAGGGGAAGAGGCCAATGACTACATGTACATCATCAGTGTTGGGCAAGTTATTCAGGAATTGTAATACATTACAAGTTACTTATTACTCCTTCAAAAAGTAAAAATAAAAAATGCAGTAACTATTAGTTGTAATAGTATCACTGTTTTGGAAATAGTAATTATTTACACTACTAGTTACTGAAAAAGTAATGATATTACAGTAACTACTTACTAGTAAATAGTGTACAGCATGGACACAAGTGCACAAGGCCTTCTGGCACCTATGGGCAATCATTTAATGTAACACACAGACAGTTACTTGTCATTACATTCATTTATGTATGTGTTCTTGTTTCTTTTGAGACTATAAATAAACATGAATAAACAGGATATATGAACAGTTAGTAAGTGTAGGCCTATTGCACTATTAAATATAATTGGAGTTTGAAATTGTTATGAATCCTGAATCTGTACAGACATAACCTGCATTTCATTCAGAATTGTTTGATTTGAACATATAGCATATTTAAATGAGCAGGCTAATACTATTTATAGAAGATATTTATTTATGCACACAGTATCCAAGGATTAGTATCTTTATCAATCAAATAGAATAATGTAATACTGACAACTGACAGCTCCAAATGTTTAAAAGCACAATAAAAAAATGTATTGACACAGGCAGTGTATTTTCTTTCACTGTCATAGTTAACTGTCAAGTCAATATTTCTTATACATTTATAAAAATGTCATTAATTAAAATTATTAAAAACATGGGAGGGTTAGGTTTATTCACTGTGTCATAAAAAAAGGCATACAAAATAACATGTCTTCTTGGAAAACACATTTTCACATTTACAATACAAGATCATGCAAAATACTGTCAGAGGGGTTTGGATACATTTAGGTGAGTGTAACAGCTCCTCTCAGACTGAAATACTAAAGGCAAATGGTATATGGAGAAAGTTATTATACAAATAACTTATCAGATCTTGCAAAATAATAATAGTTTAAAACACTGCTGAATATATTATGCATGGGAATGATGGTACACATTCACGCACGCTTCAATATCACATTACATTTATGGATACAAATATTTATCCACACCTTGCACAAAATGAATAGCCTTCTCTGTTTGCTAATGTATCAGAGGTCATAGAAAATGTAAAGGTATTCATAAACAGGAGTGTCAACCCCAATAGTTGAGGAATTATGTCCAATCCCCATACTTATATTGATGGACATGACAAAGCATTCAACATTATTAGCACTGCGTAACAACTGAATAGGTCTACAAAATGCAACCAAACATACATGAAAATAATAAAACAAAACAAAAAGCCCACTGCAGAGTTGATGGCAATGCAAAGACTATTCAATATAATTACCCATTAAAAGGAAGTAATAGAGTAGAGTTGACCATCATAATTAGCCCATCTGTTTTAGCAGGTCCACTGATTTTCCAGAAATGACTTGAGTGAGTAATACATCATACATTGTGTATTCTGAAAGTTTGGTCATGTTAAAAAAAGATGCGCATTTTAGAGTTTGCTGCTGTGCCCTGCTTAGCTGCAATTGTATTTCACTTGAAGACTGGATAAAGAACTTCATCCACATGGTGTAGAATACATTGTTCATTAATGGTCCACAGAGATCATTAATAATCCAATCACACGCATCTGTAAACTGTTAATAATAATACTAGATTTGCAGTCATACCGTATAATTGTTAAACCAGATAATCCTATCAGGTCGCCAATAATTAATATGTAGGCCATTCTAACATTATACAGATCGTTAGCAAGGATGTTTGTCTATTTTGTACAGATGATAGTATTATATGTCACATTGTGCAGCTTCAATATCCTATGCACTTATGTTTTGATAAATCCTCTGTTACTTAATGTTGACACCCCTACTAAAAGTAGACTCCCAGCTCTCGCGAAGCATTGTAGCCTAATATATAAGCCTGGGGAAAAAAAATGTGTGAATTACACAGTCAATGGGTTGAACCTTGACCCTCTTCCAGCCCTTTAAATAATGAGACCATCCAACATTATGTTGCAACACACTTCCTTGCATGCTTGTCCTAATCACAAACAGATGTTAGGAGAATGTGGGCTTTAAATCATTGCCATGGGCATAAGGATACGACAGAGTTCAATAGTACATTCTTTGCCAACCCTGCTGGCACATCACAACACAATAGACTTTTCTTAAAAATCTAAATGTATGGAAATACTAGAATTTATTGATGAATGGTAATTCTGTTTTTGGCATAATTGTGTAAAATGGCTGTGTGTAATAGGAAATAATAATGTAATGTAATGCTTTGTATACTTAAACATATTGTTGATAACAATAATCATAATAATAATAATGATTATAATTTAGTTTTTCATGTTTAATCAAAAATTTTGAGCTGCTTATTGGCTGATATACCATCAACATTTTGTTTTATATTGTAATGTTTCCACACACACAAACATCTATAAGTATAATATTTTACCACCTGCTCTAGGAGCTTGTTGTAACATCTGTTATAGTCATATAATTTATTGTAAAGAACCTAAAAATATGTAACAAAACATCTTGAATTGTTGATTAAAAAGTCAAGGTAAGTCATTAACGTGTCTTATAGTGACAGACATGGAAAATACTATGATAACAAGTAGCAGGAAAATGCTCACCATGAATATAATTAATTATGTCTGGAGTCTATTGTGCCTCCACCTAAAACAAAAAGAATAACAACATAATGGGATGACACATTATATATGATTGCTGTCTACAAACTATGACCCAGTCAGACAATTTGAAAACTAAGCATAAATTAACAATATAACTGGAAATATATTAAGTATACAGTTTAAGTACTACATTTGCACTTGGGAGCAAACTAGCCATAAGACAGAGCTTTGCAACGTTTTATCATCTTTACAGAGTGCCATAGTGACATCTGCTGGATATGCCTACATGTTACATTTTAGCATTTGGGCAAGAATTGATGTACAGTATTATTGGTATGTTGTTTAAATAGCAAAAGTATTATTATTAACACCCACCTTCTTTGTTAATCCATTCATCAAATTCTTCCATCTCTAGCTCCAATACGGAGGGGACGTCGTCCTCAAACATGGGCCTGGAGGACACAATATAATGAAGGCATGTTTAATGAAGAGATGTTGTTATGTTAATGGTAAACAGACTGCATTTATATAGTGCTTTTTCATCCAAGGAGCTTTACATTATTATGCATATTATATTGGTCTGAGATAGATCTAGCAGAAAACATTATACATAGTTCCTCTAAACAAAACGAAATATTTGTCAAATAAAATAAAATAAACCAGGTTAATACAGATTTTTAAGGATATTGATATAAGATAATAGGATTTGAAATGTCCTTTATCCATTCATCAGTAACTGTGAACTTACATGGGCACTTTTTCTGTACTGAAATCATCCATAAACTCTTCTTTTCCTTGATCTAGGACAATAAACCATATAGTTATATTCTCAAAGTTGGATAGGGATACATTGGAGAGAGGGAAAAATGATTTGAAATATACTGTATGTTTTTGAATTATAATAGTTTTATAGTTTATAAATATATTTAATTTATCCAGTGAATTTTAGTGCCATTGCAAGTATTGCAAACACAAGTATGGATAATAATCTGGGCATGTTGGGAGTTCAAAACCATAACCACTAAGTATAATTAATAACAACATGCAAAGATATGCATGTTGTGTTAGAACGCCGTAATCCTTCGATACAACTGTACGCATTGGTCTACCTGTGAGCATCTTTGACCAAGATATCTAACCCCTACTGTACCTGCTCCATAATACTTTAACTGTACTCCTTGTTAAGGATGTTTGGTTTAAAAAAAAGAAAAAAAAAGTATTAATATAATACCTCATTTTAATTGTGTATAGATTTCGGACTATATATTGTGTTTATGTTTTATGATACTTAGCAGTTCTTGGTAGGCTATTATATAATTGCAGGGGCGCAGTGTGGGGGAGGGGTGGGCAGGGACAGACGGACGGATGGGGGGAATACATGGATCTGGATCTCATAATTGCACAACAGGAAACTTGTACCGTAACTGTACCATGCAGTAAAGTTAGTTTCCATCTTGGATCATCAGATACTTTCACTTTTATGCCCTGTTCTTGTGTGTTTGTTTAATTACGACACCCCCTCTTAAGCTTTGAGGATGTAAAACCATGTGTAGCCTAAAACGTGAACCGTTTCGCCATTTCCCCTAAAAGCTTGACAATTCCCCTGTGCATAACATAGGCTTGTACATTGACCATTCTTGGAAGGGGCATAATTCAGAGCGGTTTGCTTCTTTTTTTTAATAGGGAGATGTATAATGGCGTGTGCTGTTGACCAGTGATCATGTAGGCATGTTGACCAGAGCCTAGTCTATGTTATAACCATGTGTAACGATGTCAAGACAGTTGCGCTGCAGCCATAAATTACATAAATCTCACTCTCCAATACTTCAAGGACGCTATGGTGCTATCTACAATACTGTGGTGTACCTTGTGTGTTTGCTTTTTGAGGGAGCGGGGTTCAAGTCCCGGGTGGGACAGATTTCACTCTGGCGTGAGATTTTATTTTTCCCATTATTACGTTTGAAGTATTAACAAAAATGTATTACGCGAAATAACTCAAGCATAGTTGTACAGGCTTAAAAGTTGAGAAACATTTCCTCACACTTTTGTCCCCCCACCTAAAAGATATCTCCTGCGCCACTGTATAATTGTATTGTCTTGTCCTGTGTGTCTGTGTATGACTTCATTAATGCTGCAAAAGTGAATGGCTTGCTTGTAAACACCCACCCACACACATACACTCCCACCCACCTAAGCACGGGCACACACATTGGATCTACAATCCACTTCATGGTCATTGGCCGGTTAGTTTGAGAACTGGCAGACATTACTTGTTCTGTGGTTGCACATGCGGCTAATCACAATGCCCAATGCAACCATGGCAATGACCACTACCACCAGCACCACTGGGACGAGGATGATGATGAGACTCAGTCCTTCCTCCCCATTTAATTCTTTTTCCTCATTGGTGAAATTGCCTGAAGAAGCAAATGGCACAAAATAGCACAAAGTTATGTTTTTGTTATCAACTTATTCCTCTTCATATTTGCAGCAGGCAATAAACATTTGAGCTACTCCGGTTTGGTATTTTTCTCATTAATACTATTACTATTATTTATTGTTAGGTGAAAACAATACACAACTGGCAGTCAAGGAGAAAGGGTAATGAGTATTGCAATCCTATGCAAAAACAGTACTCTCGCTAGAACTATTGGTGTTGACACACCTGAGTCTGCAAGGGTCTCTTGAGATGGGGAATATGAAGTGGGGCTGTTTGTTGAAATGTCTTCAGTATAATTTTGAAGGACTAGAGACAGACAATAAAATATCATCATAATGCCACATGATGACTTAGGAGTCCTAAAGGAATATGTGTATGCATGTCTAGATAATGAATGCTGTCAGAGTGGAAAAATACATTTACAAGAATACAAGAAGAAAATCTCACCAACATAGTCTGTATTGTAATGATCAAATAAAGGTACAGTGGACAGTGGTAAACCTGTTGACCCCTGTTCCTCTTCAGAGTTGCACAGCACTGCAATTGAAGAGCCATTGTTACATTAGGCTATGCTATGAAATGGATAATCATCTCAAAATATTCACGTCGCTCAATTGTTATTGAATAAATAATATAGAACAAAGTAGTTACAATTCATTTGTATGGTTTTAATAATAATGAAAAAGCATTAAATAGATCAAAGTAAGAGTTGTTTGACTAAAAAACATTTGCTTTGGACTATATTATTGTAAATCATTGCAAAAATCTAAACAAATTGCAAAACCTGCTACACTTGTGCAATACCAATACTGCAACTACTTTGTAATGTTAAACGGTTCACTTTACTGTAAGCTTTCCTCTTGCATTGGAAATGATTGTCCATTTCACAACAGCATTTCTTGATAACTGACCAACTCATCTAAACATCATATTTACTGTAGCCTAGTTGTATACATGTATATATCTTAGTTGTAAAAGGAACTGTATTTATTCTGTACTAATTTCAGAAAATACTACATTCAAAAATCCTATAAAAATAGATAATAAAAACATTTCCTTTACCTACATATTTAGAAAGGGCAAGTAACACGTTTGTTGCATTTCTTAAAGACATTTTCTTTCAAATATATTAAATAATATACATTGGAAACATGACCTTGTCTTTAAAGTTATCTTAGTACAATGAGACACAATGAAAACATCACAATATGTAGCCTCTCAAAGCCTTTCACGAATAGCTTCAAAAATGTCATCAACAATCTATCAATATTCTAAAAGTCAATGGTAACCCAATTCTTGCATTCATTAAAACCTTTAAAATCGTTTAAAATCCTTATTATAATAATAATCATGATCTTAATTGTACAAACTTTTTGGTAGAAGTAGATGAATGCAATTTTGGCTCTATAGTTTCTCACTTTGATATTCAGTAGATAAATGTATCAATTAATAAAATTAATTGTTGTTTTTTATCTATGACACGATAACTGACTAAGGAATCTTGTGAAAAGTATGACTACAGGAACAGGAAGAATATTTTGGATTACGACATAATTCATAGTATTTCAAAGAATATTTCAACCCAAAATTAAGAAATTATGTCAAGTTTGACAAAGGCTTAATAACACTATAAGACGACATGTGATACACATTGTGAAACCCAACAGTACAGCATGGAAAACACAAGGAAGCTACGAGAGTGATCGTAATGGGAATATTTGACTCAACACAGAAAGAAGCCCCCTTTCCATCCATACCTCCTACAGCCAGACTTGTCAGCAGTACCAATAGTAGAGTGGTCATTTCCCAAGGACTTCTCCACACGTTACAAGGCCAGAAATCAGACATGGTGCCATTGTGTGCCTGTTTCCTTCTTTATTGTTAGTGCATTATACTTCCTGATCTCCCTTTGACTCACCTATAAAATAACTAAGAGACACACACCCACAGACTCAGCCAGATAACTCACTCGGATGTGATGCAATCAACTTGTAGCCACAAGTCTGGCAGCTTCTGGAGCATAGCATTCCTCTCGGTAAGGTATGTATCTTAACAGTGAAAGCTGAGTAAAATGAAAGGTGGATAATCTACAATCACTAGTCTGGTCAAATAATTGTGCTAATATCAGACCACAGAATGTAAATTGTGCTTTTACATGTCTCACAGTTCCCAAACAGATTTCAGCCACTGGTTTTAACATGCACCATGGCTGAGGCAAGTTTCAACAGGACATTCCATCAAAAAAATCCCCCTGAACTGAGAATTTGCCAGATAGGATAATATCATCAAAAATATAATATCACTCATATACTCCCACATTACAGTGCCCGGAACTGATATAAGTCAATTAAACGAATTGTGTGATTCAAAGTTGGTTGTGGGTTACAGTTCAAGGAAACTCTGCTAATGCAGTTATTATGTCACAAATGGTTATCACAAAGTGACTTAATAACCACAGTAAACTCCAAATCTGAATTATCACAAAGAATTGTGAACGCTTAAACATTTTCAGTTACTTATTGCAAGTCACTGAACATAAACAACCAGATAGAACATAGAATATTAAAAATAACTAAATCATGGTCATATTCAAAACAATGTGTTATTTAAACTCAACTGTGTCTTGTTTTTGCTGTTATAAAACGTGTCTTTGCATAGTATTTACAGAGCCCATGAAAGCATTCCGTGTCTTTTTCAGATATTTTAGTTACATGGGTGTCGTGGGTAATAACGGTATGACACTGTAAAGTGCTAATGAACAATCCTTTATTGTTGAACATCATACGGGCTTGACTAACCGTATCGAAACCTGGCCAGAGAGAGCAAGTGACAAACACACCTCTCTACCTTGAAGGTGGGCTAAACCATTATCATGGGCCGTACCATTACTATGTAACAAATTACACCACAATGGGATGGGAGTCAAATGGCTGCTTTGTCTAAAACGACAGCAAGTGTAGGCTAAAATAAAGCATTATTGTCACCTGTGTCGGCTTGTTTGTGGAACCTAATATTTTTAGAGCATGCACAAACATGCATTAGGCTATAACTGATGGGAGAAAACTTTATTTAATTATTATGTCCATAGAGGTAGTCTTAAAATAACAGGTAAAACACACAATTTAAAATGATTATACATTTAGACTACTAGCCACGACAACTACAGACATAGAACTATAATAACGCCACATAAGAGGAATCACAGGCGGAACATTTGGAAGCAACTTTTGGTTACGTTCGGGCACAGTTTCATGACGAACTTAGGCCATTTCCGACGTTCATGTCAACAACATAACACGTGTCTTACATTCCAATAATATAATGGTAATGTGAGCTAATACAATTTGATGTTCTTGTGTTTCTATATATACATACATATAGTTTATAAATCTGACAACGAGTATACTCTCTCTACGTTTCAGCCGAAAGCACATAAAAAGAAGGTTCCCGACAAAGCTGTTCATCCTTACAGTCGAAAAGCTGCCTATCTCGCCAGTGAAGAAATACGATTGAACAAGAAAGAAAGGTGAGAGATCGAGCTAGATCTTAGATAATAATGATACATAAAATGCATAGTTATTATGCATATTTGAATCAACTAATAAACCTATGGTCTTCTTGTTTTGTTTAGGCAAAAACACGAGAAAGCCACACGTCTGAACACTATTGGTAAGTTAGCAACATTTGCAATATAAATAGCTTTACCAGGTTGTCTATACCGAATGTTCTTGTTCATAATGTTCGAATCTACATGTTTGTAGGAGAAAAACTGTTATGGTTCCTCAACCAGTTGGATCCTACAAAAAACACATACTCAAAACAAGAGGCCTGTGACATAATTGAAAGGTGAAACAAATTGATCTGATGTTGACTTTTATGATCTCTATTTTCAAAAGAACTGTGGATTAATTTTCTTATTTTTTCAATCAGAAAATATTATTAGCATCAGAATAATCATTGTTAATAATAAATAAAAAGCAGCTAATTAACTTTTTTTATATGAATTAAGTAAACCACGTGTGTGCCTTTCAGATTCACACACATATTATATTCTGGTTTTAAACCGATTAACCATAGCGTTGGACATTGCCAATTTATTTCCTGTATGTCATCACAGGTTATCTTTTTAGGTAAACGATTGTGTGCCATTTAACTGTGGGTATATGTATTTGTGCAGGTACCTTCATAGATTTGACTCTGAGCTGGAGCAGATTGAACTGGTGAATGGGATTAAGGGTCGTCAGGGTCGTCTTCATGGTGCCAGAGAATGTGTCATCAAACAGACCATAGAGCGAGAACGAGCACAATATGAGAGTAATGGATTTGGTGAGTCTCTTCCTTGGGCACTATTGACACTCAAATCTGTTTTCCGAATACAAAGACATGATTCTCTTGTATCCAGACACTCAATTGTGCAATGTCAACCTCAAGTATGTAAGTATATTTAAGTGGGAAATTGGAAAGTTTTACCCAAAATAGTTTTCTATCAGGTTTAATTGACTTTTTAGTGATGAAGAAACTCATGGCTGTATACTATAGTCTTATTGTGAAGTTATTTCACGAATAAAGTTCAGATACAAATAGGACAATATTCTAACATTAGGTCTAATGTGGCGTTTGATGAGGGTAGCAACCTCAGATGAACACATGCCACCTATATTGGTAGCAAAATGTTGCAGTGAATGTTAAGTGTACATAGATGTACATAATGGTAAACATTTTAAGAATAACTCACAATTTAAATCCTATCTTCATAAAACCTTCCATAAAACATTGATCTATATTCTATCTTCTTCACAGAGATCCCAGATATCCTCAATGCAAAGCATCTGAAGACATTCAGGTTAGTGGTTTAAGATTCAACGATACAGGCTCTGAAGAACACCTCAGACCAGATAACATTATTACATTTAAGTTTGACACAATACTCTGGATAGTCCACAAATCTTCCTCTTATTTGACTAACATTACCAAGAGATTATAGCATATCCATGTAAAACTTCCTGATTTTGAAAGTTCCTAAATTTGTTTCACCCAGTACAGGAATACATTTGTATTTAAATTTTGTACATTTTAAGTTTAATAACTTGTATCTGTTGATAAGCAGTCGCTCCCACACACACGAGCAAAAATCGCTTTGGTGTAGTTCTATCTTAAAGAACCTTGTAATGATTTAAGATAATCAAGGTTTTATTCATCTGTCCACTTCTGATTTAAAGAAACCGGTTCACTTAATTTATTCGTTGATCTGATTGGTTTAACAGGGAATGGACTGGCGACCTCAAGAAGCTTCCCAACCTTAAACTACGAAAAGTGTCTAACAAAAGACTGGAGGCTAACAGAAACCAAAAAACAAAGGGAAAAGAGGACAACATTGAAATGTTGGTAGATGAAGACAATGATGAGGATGACACAGCATTATTGTCAGACTCAGATTGAGACCTATGGCACCGTGTAAGAGGACTGATGAGAACTGTTACTGTATGCACAGGCTAATGACCAGCATCTAAAGATGTTTCCGTAAGATATTTAAGGGAGGTATGAAAATAGTAAGATCTGGTATTATTTGCATGTATTTTAAAACCTTATGAGTATTTTAATACTGTATGTAGTCATTAATGCATAACATCTGAGAAGAATGCATTTGCTTCAAATCACTGTGGAATATTTTCACTAGAACATGTAATACCATATGGTTGGATGTCGATATGAAAAACACAATTTAGCTCAGCACACAGATCACAGTTTGTGTATTGGTGGTGACCTGTCTGGCCAATAAATACAGATTACTCTATAGTTCTTTGTTCAGTGATTATCTGAGTTAATAATTTATGTTCATTAACTTTCACATGCAAAATGAATAAACATTATTGCATAACATTTTAATGTTATGATTTTAATGTTATGATTATAAAACGTTTTTAATTTAATTATTGACTTATAATGAAATACAAGTTTAGGTTTAGGCTTTTTTTTTGGGAAAATTGTTGGCTTGTAAAAAGAAACCAAATGGATCAAACTGAAATTTTGAAAAATGTGGCTTAATTTGAATGTGATGATGCAAGTGTTCCAAAAGTAACCTTGTAAACCAGCAAGGGCATTGGATGATTTTAAAAGAATATGACACTGGAACCATTTTCAATCCATAACATCCAGATATTTCTAAAAATATTTTGAATTTTGTCTATGCACCAGTATTTATATGTATCCTCACAGTTCAACCCTATACAGTTACAAAAAAAAACATTAGGTTACAGTTACTCTTAAGAATTTGAATAGGTGACAGACAGTCATTCAAATATGAAAGACTACAAAAACAATGCATGTCAAGCATTGGTTAGCATTAGGATCCGTATGTTTGTATCTTTGACCCACACATGTACAGTTCAGTTATAATAAATGCATACTAAACATGTTTTTGGGCTATGTCAAATTAACCACAGTAGGCCAGTTTATATTACTGTAGGCCTACTGTAAATATTAAAGCCTGCACAAGATACCAAAGTACCAATCTATTAATTGCAACACACAAAAACAAGCAAAGGAATGCATAATTAAATACAACATATTTCAGTTTCTATTGAAACAACTCCCAATTCATAATGGTTGTTAAAATAGGGATCTCACTAGCTAGGTCAGTGGCTCCAAAAGTGGTAGTTGTAATCCATTGAGCGATTACAACACGCTTTTAGGAAGACATCATTTCACAAATTTAGGAAACATTTGAAAGATTAATATTTCTAGCATGCTGTGTATGGTGGTGCATATAGTATGTATTAAAAACAGCTCCATGTCTAATAGGCTAGTGGTTCTTGCACGACAACCATTGTCTTAAACGTGTTTATGGATGCAATGTGTTAGGCTAAAAGCACTACAAGGAGTGCTGTAACGATTCCCGGCATGAACACTGCATTTCCAAGGAGCCCCTTGTCACAAAGATTCTTTGGTGAGGAGTGTATTTGCAGTGAAGAGAAGAGTTAAGCGGCGTACGCACTACAATTGGAAAAGCAGCTGTTTTACAAGTTGTAGCCCTACAGTATTGCATGAGGTAATATATGTTCAAAAAAGTGATGTAGCTGATTTGCATTTAGCCCATGATAATGGTTGATGATCTCATATGTCTGATAGGTGCATCACAAAAACAAACATTGATCAAGAAATAGAACACTCCACGTAGTGCCTTTTAAAAGATTGTTTGGAAGTTTGGAAAACACACAAACTGTATAACGTCCTTTTGAGAGTTGTGGCCTATAAAGAGCTGGCTTTGCTGGGCAGAACAGCGTAGTGGGTAGTTGGTCGTTGACTGTCAAGATGTTCTAGGTTCCATGTCCCACCTGCCCCATGGAAGCATCCTTGATACCCAAGCCCCAACACTTTTCATTATTGTCCTCACTCACACAATAAAGACAAAGTAGTCCATGATGTGTCAGACGGGGAACTGCACGGGCGCGACCGCATTCTCCACTGACCGGTCGGAATCGGCGACGGGGCCAGCGGTCACTGGCACCGCCAGTGTTCTGCGTCCAGTTTGCGGCCTCCTGCCTGCTAGCGAGGGCCGTGGGAGGTGCGTGAGAATGCAACGGGGCTTTCTCCGGGCAGTTCTGCACGGTGACGATGCGGTTGAAGGCCTTTAGGCGGCGCCACAAGTGCAGGTAGACTTTACACTGGATGTACATGAAGATTAGGCCGCCAGTGAAGCCTGTAGCCACCATGATCAGCTTGGTCCAGAAGGGCCACTCCAGCACACCTGAGGAGACACACACACATGCACACAGAATGGTAGCATGCTAAACTGAAGGGTGTGGTCTGAGCCGTGCTTACCCTCTTGTTTTAATTTAAGGGAAATTCTCCACAATTCGTCTGGAAGCGAGAGTAGGTGTGATTTTTCTTTTCATTCCTAAATTATCCGGAGCAAATTATATTCTACAGTATGAGCGGTCAGAAACATGGTTTTATGATCTCAAAAGCATTGCGTCTTAGCTCATACAGCAACCTCAACAGAACATAGCTGTTAACAGACTGCTTAGATCCATCACGAAAATACAATATTTGTTGTATTTTTACATATACATATGTTCATTTTATAAATTGCACTTTAAATAATAGTCTACAATGTTTATTAAATAATGGAAGTCCTACATAGTATACAGTATAGCCTATAGTACTACATTTGTTTTTAAACAGAGATCCTTCCAAATATTTACTAATACTTGTCAGGAATTAATGTCTGTTCAACCAGAGGTTATAGACTACAGGTGTGTTGGCCAAATATCCACCCTGGCCTCTCATACCATCATGGCTACCTAATCATCCCCAGTTTTCAATTGGTTCAATTGCCCTCTGTCCTCACCCCTAACTACTCCCCAGGCCGTTGCAGCAAATGAGAACATGTTCTCAGTCAACTTGCCTGGTAAAATAAAAAAATAAAATGAATTAATAAAAGGTAAAGAATTACAGATATATTCATACTTTTATTTGCCTATAATTTGCCCTAATGTACAATTAACTTTTTATTGTTTTAATAATTCAAACACAGTGGTCATTTGGTTTAGTGTAATTTATAAGGTATTTCAAGAAATGTTGATTAACGATTAACAATTAACGATTAACAATAAATAAAAAAGAAGATATGAACAGCAACACAGACACATTGTGTTATATGTGAGAAGGAGGTGAGTGAAAGGTACTGACCGGTTTTGCCCTGTTGGAGCTCATCGACGGTTCGCTGGAACAAAACATAGACTGACCACAACAGAAGCGCTATAGCTATGAGGTGAAACAACACCGAACAGAAGACCTTCCTTTTCTCAATCTTTGACATATTCAGCTTCTCCCACTGGGGGGAGAGAGAGAGAGAGGAAAGAGCAGAGAGAATACAGGCAGATACATATCAGATGCACCTGTCAAGCCATTCATTAACGCCTGAAACTCCTCAACAAGGGGAAAATAATAACACGAACAATTACAACAATAAAAAGCACTATGGTAGAGCAGGTGAAAGACAGGACAAAACACAAGAAATGTGACTTGTAACAGCTATCAGTGAGGGCAAGTGAAGTGCACTATTACGGACGGACAGGTAGATACATTTTTTGAGAGGTGCAACTCAGCCTACGTCAGCGTACCGGTATGTCGTAGAGTGCGTGGCTACACACAGAAGCATACATTGGGCTCTAGAGCTGTATGTTAGAGAGACGAGAGTGTGTGTGTGTGTGTGTGTGTGTGTGTGTGTCTACTGTCTGCCTACCTTGCACAGGGGCTTGAGTTGTGTCTCCATTATGAAGTCAAACTTGCAGAGCTCACAGCAGCGTGTGTCAGAGGACCTGATCCACTGGGTGAGGCAGCTCTGGTGGACAAAGCGCAGGCTGCCCGTACAGCGGCATGGCGTTATCAGCGGGCACTCCGCTTCACCCTCGCAGTGGCAGATCCTGCGGTGTGGAAAAGCATGCGTCATGCGAAGGTCAAAGACCTGCTCTAGTGACCGTGGTACACACACACACACACACACACACACACACACATACTGACCTGCACACCTCCAGCTCAGAGTCTTCAGAGCGGGTCTGCGCTAAGTGATCATTATTGCCACACTGGTTCCTCGGGGAATGCACGGACATCTTCTCCCCGCCCGCCCACCCGTTTTCCTGGGAGCGCTTGGCGATCAGCTGCCCCCCCTCCCCCCCGGCCAGCCAGCTGTGAGACTTCCAGCCAAAGTATGCCATCTCTCCTTCTCTGCATTCCCTCTCTCCACTCTCTCCTTCCTGCGAGCCTCGCCCCACGGTCTCTACGGGCCCCCTGCCTCTGTGCCGCTGCATGGGGCCTTCCCCGTTCTCCGGCAGCGCCCGGTTCCTCTTTTTGCCCACCGTCCGCTCTGCGGCCTCTCCATTCCTGTAGGAGCCTGAGTCCATCTCGCGGCCTCGCTGGTGCCCCCTTCTGGCCTTCTCCCTTCTCCGGCCTTGGCACCAGCCCTCCTCTTCTGAGGTGGACTCCACCTGGGCCTTGTGGAGGCGCGGCAGGAGCTCCCTGCGGGGCGGCCTCCGAGGTGGGCCGTCCTCGCTGCTGGGGCTGTGCTCCGGGGTGGGGTGGGCGTCCTTCCTGCGGCAGTGCCTGCGCCTCACCTGCTTCCTGTGGCTCTGTGCTGAGGAGGCGGAGGGACGCGGCGGTCTGCTCCGCTTTTGTTGAACGCACGTTTCCGCTCCCAAGCGCTTCAGCGGACCTGAGCTGCGCACACATACACACCGTGTAATGGCCCACGCACACGCAGACAAACAGAACGATGACAACATGAGATGAAATGACTTGAGATGACACACACACACACACACGTGACTGTTAATGTACACCAGAAAGGGCAGCACTTTAGAAGAAGTGATTGTGAATTGTAAATGAATCCATAATCATTAAATACTGGATCAGTATTTAGTTTTTGCTCAATTTAAGTTCTTAGGCCATCTTCTAAAACCATCTACTAATGCTAGCAAGTGTCTTTTAAGTAGTGATGGGAAAAAGATGCTTTCCTCTTAAAAACCTCTTATAGAAACATAAATTATACAGTGTACAGTTCAATGTTAAGGACATTGAAAGCGGATTGCACAGTGACATCTAGTGGTTTGCAGAAGCTACAGCAGCCTAGATCGACACTGCTGACTAGTTCAACTTGAGTTGAATGTATGTATTTATTTGCATCAGTTATGCATGTAAATTGTGGGATCTCATCAATTAGCATGTGTTTCACAAAAAGTTATTATTATTATTATTTTTTACATAGTCTAAAATGTAATGATGCATATTAGTATATTAAAACACCACACTTTGTTCCACTTCACATATCAGTCTGGAAACTCTCCACTGAAGGTAATTTGATGCCATGCAAATAGTTCAATAGATTAGCAGGTGATAGGACCACATTCAACTAATCACAATATCCACGGGGTAACAATTTTCCAGAACACAGACACTTACTTGTGGCTGGCAACAATTGAACCAACCAAAAGGACACTGATTGACTGTGATTCTCTAGCGCCAGCTGACAAAACAGTTTTTAAATTAAGAAATCAATTCACAGATGGATCCAAAGTGAAGCAAATCATAGCAGTGGAGCCTGCTAAATCAGGATGGTTTAGCAGGCTAACAGAGGTAAGGAATGCTATACTTTATTGTCCTGTAGGGAAATGTGTCTTGCGCTAGAGGTATTTGCAAACATTGCATTTGAATTATAGTTCTTCCAAACATGGTGAAATCAGAGAAATGAACAGAGATGTTCATGCTGAAAGTGATTTGGAACCTGATGAAATAAATAATGATACATGATTCACTCATGACCTAATGCTCGTACCTGCATATGTCCTGTGGTGATGAGCTCACAGGCTTACTTGAGGCGGGGCCTATTCTTGAATTGCTGGCCTTCAACAACAAACACATTGGGTTAGCTATCATATTGCTACGCACACAGCAATACACATATTCTAAACTAAATACAAATGATTCAGTACTAGTGTGCATCTCCATTAAGCATCACACACAAAGTGTGTCGATCTGTGGATACCTTGGAGATGTTACCGGATCGACTATCTGACCTCCGTGGAGTCTTCCCTAACTGCATGGGAAGCAAGACAGAGGGACAACCGGACAGAGGCATGTCATCATGTAGAAGTTGTACAACAACATATGGCAAATACATAATCAGTAGTAGATGCTTTAAACAGCAAAACTAAAGAAAGGAGGAATAGTTTACCTGCCAATTAAATTTGCCTACACTTAAAGGATGAGTATGTCATCTTGGAAAAACCAGTAACTTAGCCAGATTTTGAAAGATACAATCGAAAAAAAAGCA
>JAODUE010029981.1:10150-21664 GCA_027564755.1 Amblyopsis hoosieri
TTTGAGCAAAAATGTATATAACGGTATTTTATAAAGACACACCGGTTTCACTGTATTTTACGATATATATTTTCTCTTCATGCCTTTATAGCTTTGTGGCTTTGGCTTATTCTAATTTCATGATTTAAAATCAAAATATTTTATTTCAATATGTGAAGGTTTTGGCTCCACACATTATGACACAGTATCATAATTCAGTTGCATAATGTAAATGTAAATGCGGCCAAAATACATTGCCAAGTTTATCAAGCCGCTGTTAGTTTTAGCAACTGTTAGCAACATACTCTTCACCTCACCAACAGTAAATGTGCTGGAATACCAATTGAAATACCAATAACATTAGCGATTACAGTTGTAAGATTCAAGGCTAGTACTTTAAGAGGCATTCTTTCGAGACACTGAAAAAGCAAGCGGTGAATGTCATATTACGAACGAAAGGATGGACAGTACAGACAGTCAAAGAGAGACGAGTACAGAGCAATGAAACACTGGATTCAAGGTATGTCTTCTTACTGGAGTAAAAATAATGCTCTCCAAATATCCCAACAACAGAAAGAACATAGGTCTACAGTCGCCCGCTTTTCTACAGCGACCGACACAGAAATTCTAGCGAGTCATTAAAGAACATCTCCTAGCTGTTAAACTGTTATGCTAACGTTACGTAGTCTACCTGCCTAGCTAGCAAACACGCTGGCCGGTACCAACCCACCCACACACACACAGACAGTATGCCCTTCGCCGTGTCATTTTATGTACAATGATTGATGTTACATAATGTTGTGTGCCATCGTTTGCCATGTTAAAGAGAGTAAGTTGTGGGTAATTAATTGTGTTTATGATGCTAATTGTTCATTTGTTAATGTATCCCCACTCAACAGCACACCCTTAACTGCGTTCTGTAGCATTCTAGCATTGAACAATACGCATTAGAGCTGTTGTTTCAGCTGTGCTACGGTACGCTACAGCGTACGGGAAATTAAAACCGGTATACCGGATGAAGCAGTATACCGTGCAGGCCTAGAGCCAACCCACACAAAATGCTGGTTTCACACTGGTCCACATACTATACAAACACATGAAGACATGAACACTGACAGCTGCCGAGCATTCCCCGGACCACCATTTCCACCAGCCTAAGTACCCATATTGGGACCCTGCAGGGAAGAGGACAGGTCAGTGGCCCCTTCCAGGGTTCTGGACTCATGGATGATGATGATGATAATGATAATGATGATGATGATGATGATGATGATGATGGTGGTGGTGATGAACATGATTTGAAGAGCAGACAACATCAGGAGACTTCAGGTGGTCTGTCTCACTTCCACCCCTGGAATGTCCATATTACCAACTGCAATCTCTCCCATTTCCAAAAGAACCATTACAAGCTTGTAGTTCATCTCAATGTCAGATGTTCTTTTTTATTTTTTTGTATGTAATGACATTCTTGTTGTGTGTGGACAGACAAGGAGAGCATTCTGCTCCCATAAATAAGTCAGAGGTAAACTCCGGCCTGTTTCATCCATCACTGGGCGCGAGCTGTGTTCGCAGAGCAGGAGGGAGTGAGAAGGTCCAATTCATCCATGTTTCTAGCAGCCTATAGCCATTAACCTCTTAAACACCTCTTGGCAGCCTATTCCCATTGGCGCAGCTTCGAGACGACTGCTGTCCCATTGGCTCCCCTCCGGATCCCCATGGACGTGTCAACAGGTTTTTCATTTAAAGTTTTAGTGCACATTGTGGGCACATTAGTCTCCTGATATAGGGGAAATTGAGGCACATACGTCTTCAGGCTTGAACGAAATCACACGGGTGTTAATGTAGAATGTGAAATACAGCTAATGTTCAGTGAAATTGTGGGATAAACACGAATTTCCTTCACTGGGTAAACAAAATGCTAAGGAAAGGAAACATTTTTCACAGCTAACATGAACTGACAGATTTATGTGATTTATAGGCTCAAAGAAAATAAATCAGCATATGGAGCGGTGAGGTTGCTTTAAAGCACAACCTTCTTTACATATTGCTCAGTGCAACTGTCTTCATCGTTAAACGGGAAGACCTCAAATGAGATTGTTAGTTCAATCAAAAATTCTGTAATTCAGCATTATGTAATCCACAGCTCCTTTCAACTACCTTTGGCCCAAGGCTTCCTTTGTCTTGACAGTAATTGTGAGGTCATTGCAAAACCCTCAGAGTTTCGGCGAGTCCATGGCGACGGCGGTCCCTCTGTAAACACAGATGACTTTTGGATGTCAGCAGGCCGGTGAAACCTGTGCTCAGAGTCTATGGGGAAGCGATAGAGTATAACTTGCCCTTAAGTCATCCCTAGAAATGAACCAAAGTGGTTTTTATGGGGGAGTGGAGTGCAGGTGTTGAAATTCACAGACTTCGTTGTGGATTCCCAAGCTGTAAATGCATGCATCTGGCCTAATAAACATTTCTAATTACAAAAGAGAGGGCAGCACCCAGATATGCTTGCCTTTAGTTATTATCACTTATCACTTTATTAAAATCCTAAATAAAAAAAACAATCAGAAGCAAGAAGACAAACACTCCTGTACCCTTTCCAAGTCCAATCTAATATCTCAACAACGCCTAAATTCCCAAGCGGTCTCGTATTCCTCCACCCAGTTGTGGGAGTGATGCCGGCTGTTTGATCTCACCTCACTCTGATTAATTAAAAGAGAATGCCACGGACCCACGGCGTCTCCATGGCTTCGGAACAGCAGTCCCCGAGGCAAGTTGGTTTCTCCGGAGAGTCCCTCCATTGTGTTCCATCTGAAGAGGTGGCTCCTTCTAGCACTCCTAAAACCCACACTCCACATGCCACAGATTCCTCCTGACCACACGGTTGGGCAGGAGCAGATGCCTGATTGATGAATAGGCTTTGTTAAATGTGTTCTCCTCATCAAACAGGGCCCGCATCTTTTAACTTAGTGGCGTGTATTAAAGTGGCGAGTTTGCTCTTTTGTACAAAGCTACAAAGCGGTACAGTTTTAAAAGAGGTTTTCACACCTATTAAATATAAGTTTTCTCTTTCTTCAAGTTCACCAAATAATAAAAATATGAATACTATCCGTGCCTGGTGAGGTAGACATTCCCCACTATTAAGACTCTCTGGGCTCTGTCATGCGGTGTGACGTTGAGGACACGGCCCTGGATTGGTGACAGGGCCCATAAGTCTTCGTCGGGGCTCAGAACAGGCCGTCTTGTGACTCTTTGCAGGTGCCTCCAGTCCCCTGCCGCAGTCCTCCGTCCCATACATGGAACTCCTCGGGCTCCTCTTACTGTTCTCTTTAAGCTAGCAGAGGCACTTACGTCAGTCGGTGAGATGTTCTACAGGCTCCAAAGGACTTAGCAGACGACGCCATGTATAGTCATTACTGAACATGAGTAGCTGTGTGATAGATGAGCCACATACTGTAGTATCAGGAAGAACCACATGTGTATGTGGGGGGAAAACAGTGAAGGATCAAAGGGAATTGAATGTGTGCCCATGCAAAGTGCAGGACTTTCAAGAACCTGCAGGCAACTTTACAACAGAAGGCAGATGAGGTTGTGTGCACATTACAAAACCTTTTACCTGGATGAATATCAAAATAAGCATCTGACACAGTTGTAATAAACATGTGCAGGAAGCTGGCATTTATTTTGCCAGAGGTGTCAATAGAGCATGTTTCGTGTAGATCTGTTAACACTACAGGACTTGGTGCTGATATTATCAAAACTTAAAACAGTGTCAGGTGTTCTTGGAACCCTGGGACCGTAGTCAGAACGTGTCGGTCACCTGCACGTGGCTGGAAGTTCTTGGAGTTTTATCGTTGTTGGGATGTAAATCTCAGGAATATACTGTACTGCTATTAATAATGATAATAATAATTTAAGACCAATACAGACAGAGCACAAAGCGTCATACTCTGAAAACCACACCAACCGGGAATGAGGGGCGTTTTATAGCACTCCATTGACTTTGCATTAAGGTAAGATAACGTCATTTCTCAGTCCCCGGGCGCTGCACAGCGGCTGCCCGCTGCTGCCCGCTGCTCCCTTGAGGGATGGGTTAAATGCAGAGAAAATATTTTTGCTATGTGACAATAAAAGCACCTTTACCTTTATTATTACTGTATATGATATACACATACTTTATGCATATATTAATACATTTCCCATGTTTTTCTGTCTGTAATACATTAATCATCTCTCTTGTGATTTGATCTATGTTTGACCAGTAGGAACACACACAGGCTTGCTGTGTTCTGAGGATATTTTGCATGTGTCAGTCATCACCTTTCTATAGAAAGGTTAGCATTTGACACCAGAGCCTCACCTTCTCAGAGACAGGAGGGACGCCATTAGAAGTGATTCATTCAAACACGTGCTGCATGTCATGCTGATCCTACACACGGCTGCTTGCATGCACGCGTATATACAGTATGTGCACACACACGTATACAAATACTACATATTTTCTTTAGAAACATGCTTGTGTGGAATGCAGATAGGCAGGCCAAAAGTCTTTGATTGTAAATATAGTTTTGTTAGGAGACAGTCAAGTCAAATACTACAAATAGAGACATTGGAATCATTTAATAAAATTACAGTAGAAATATTTTTCGGAAATACAATTTAAAATAATTTGGTGTTTTTTTCAAACATAGGAAGAAACTGACCTACACAGAAAAATAACTACAGCAGTAAAGCATCAACTGCATAATGTTCCTCACCTGGCTTACTGTAAAAAGCACAAGAAAGTATTACTGTACTTCTATATTTCCATCAACTCTGTCTTGTGAATTTATGTAGCCACAGCTTCTGCCACATTAAAATATATGTTTTCATTAGCCAATACTGTAGCATCTCTCAGAAGGGGTGCTTGTTCCCTGGATATGTGTTACAGTACATGGGACCATGTAAACAATGATGATGAAATATTACATTCATAGATTGTAGTCCAGTTGGTTCACATTCCACTGCAATTGGTGTCAATGGTTTCAATTGCATTTTGAAATGATAATACTTTGATGTTAAGCTATGTCATATTGAACAGGTGATCTGAGTTCAATGAACGAATGATCTTAGGTTTATGTGTATTGTGTCCAAGCAATAGGAAATCTTTTCAGAGTTGTAAAAATCAGTTTTGTGTCTAGAGTTTTGAAAAATGACACCAAGGTTGTGAATTTTGGGGCAAAGTGGTTAAAATTAAACTGTATTTCCAAATATACATTTTTGTTATATCCAGTACAGTAGCTATCTCACATTAATTAAACATAGCCATCCTTATAAATATATATGTGAAGAGCTTAGAAATGTGATTTCCTTGCTGATATATATAGTTGTTAGATGTTTCCTGTTATAGAGTATTTCATCCAAACTTTTAAACCCAAAACTTGACTTTCCACCTGCTCAAATTTTATTTACAAATCTACATGTATTTATTATTAGACAATACACAAACAGTTGTCAGTCAAACAATTGCTAAAAGAAAGACACTCACAAGATTCCATAAGTACCTATTTAAAACATGCTTCCTCTTGTGAATATTGACAGAACACTGTTCAAATGGGCCGCAGCACTGAAACTTTAGATCACCAAAGGGAAGAAGTAAACCTTCTCACTAGCTAATGTCTTCCCTTTAGAAGCAACATTCAAGGTTTATCTTGTGTCTCAGGAGTAAAGTGCTATATGATTCTGTTTGTATCTACCAGAGCCACATGTAATCTCACGATGAAGCCAGTAAAACGCAGAGTTAGCATAAAATGAGGCGAATGATAGGTGTGCAGTAGGTTTTTGTACAGTATGCTTTTGCTGGGCAGTCAATGTAATCCACTGAAAAGTGCTGTAATATCCATTATAGGAGTGGTGGCTTTGTGGACAAACGGAGCTGGGTGTCTCAGAGGTGCTGACTAGGCAGGCAGATGGAGCATAAATTATGATGAAAAGGCATCAACTTGACCTCTTCCATCTACTCTTAATCTGTGGCCAAGGGGAGATTTTATTTTCCTTGAAAGACTAGAGGAAAAAAGGGCCAGCAAACTAGTCTGCTAAGCCCTCCGTTGGCAGGCTGTGTCTCAGAATGGTTCAGCATCTGGAAAATAAAGCAACAATGGAATTCTATGCTTTTTTTTCACCTAAATGATTTTTTGAACCATATGAAATTGATTTGGCTTTCATAATAGATGGACATACTGTACATTCATTTGAAAATGGCGCACTAGGTCACAAACATCAGATACTTAAGTAATTGACAGTTAGTATAGTATTATAGAGTAGGTAAGGGTTAGGCATGTTGCTCAAGCATGCTTACAGGCATTGTCATTTAATAATAATAATAATAATAATAATAATAATAATGATAATAATAATAATAATAATAATAATAACAATAATAATAATGTGTTTTATGTTTAGATTTATCTGCTCAGTAATCATATACAGGAGTTATAAGTAAGTACTGTCAATGTAAAAATACAGGTTTCAATTAAATATATTTTTCAAAACGTTTGAAAACAGCTGACCTCTTTACCTCCACTCTTAACCCCATTACTCCAACTACCACGGCTCACTTAGTATTTACAACAAGTGGGGATGACATAACCTCTTCACTTCCTGTAGTCAGGAGAAAAGCCCAGAAGAAATCATTTACGGCAGGTTCTGTGTAGTGCAGTGAAACTAGACTGCCACCTGGTTTACAGTGAGTCCATCATGCACCTGTGCGGGCAGAGGCCTCAGGGACAGCACGCCTTTGAGCCTGCTGCCTTCAGCCTCCCTGTCGCTCCTGATGTATGTCAGCGCGTCCCGGGGTCCTTTCCCAAGGTGTAGGCCTCTCTCCGGAGGCCCGATTAAAACCTGCCTACGCTCTCAGCTGTGTTTGCTGCCTGTCAAACAGTTCCTGCTTTATGGGCGTCATTAGTGTGGGGGTAGGTGAGTGCCATATGGAGAGTGTGTTTTACTGCCACTGGCTGTCTGTTAAGACCACAGATCACAACTCGCGTGACACTTGATAAATCAGTCGGGCCTTGACAGATTTCAGTAATGTTTGGGAACAAATCATACAGCGGACTATCGAGAGGGAGAAGCCGAGGAGGAGAGTGCCGGTTTCCAATGTTTCTCAGACCTGGTTGCTAAGTTAATGTGTTATCCAAAACACAACTTCCAAAACAAGACATACTATGGTTTTGATGATATGCCACCTGTGTTTATGGGAACTGCCCTATGGGCGTTACCAATTTACATGAAAGAAATGAGTCACAATACAACATAGTCTGATAAACAGGGGCCTTCCGTTAACAAGTGTTGATACGGCTAAGTCATACGGGCGAGGTTGAACTAATAGAGAAAGAAAGTGAACTGAAGTACATCTGTTTGGTTTTGCCACGCCAAAGGCTCATTACTAAATACGCATTGTGTTTCTAGACAAGGATATATTACATTGCATTGTTTGTCAAGTGAAACCATTCAGTTTATGTTTAGATGTATTCAGTGATATAGAGACTTTTTCAGAGTAAGTTTAGAGTAAACATTTGTGTGTAGAGCTATACTATTACTATATTCTACACCTTTTTGACAAATTCCAGTCCAGGCTTAAGCACACTCTTTATCATAAAAAGGGAAAAACAATTAGAATGTCATTATGCGCCTATAAAGCCACAATATTATTGCCACAATATAACTCATGACCAGAATAAGCGTTCCGTCCAAATACTTCTTCTAATTCAGTGAGACATAAGAGTACTTAGTGCCAATGAGTGACTACATATGGGAATAAATGCGAAGGAGTTCTTCTTGTGGTGTGCTGAGAGATGAGAATGGATTAAAGGCCAAAATAGAAGCGCTCATCTGTTGTATTTTATGCAAGCTGGCAATTGGCTGTGACTTACGACAGGTGGCCATTTTAATTAATTCCTGTCCAATCAAGCCACTCCAACACGGTTGATGCTCTGGAAAATGATGATGCACCTACTGGTGTGTGCCAGGCATGGCAAAAAGTTTGCTCTGTGGTAGTGATGACAGCTCCCAAGTCATATTTCAATTTAACGGTGCAAAGAAAACCAGGGCTTTCCTTTGGCATACCTACTTTCTGTCTCTTCATATTTTGTAGTCAGTTACCCTTACCCACCGCTTGCCTTAGATCACACACTGATGTGTGAAAGCACTCTTTCTGCTTTCTGACTTTGTTGGGTAAAATGGCAAAACAAATGACATCGCTCTCAACAGTGGCACTGAAAACCAGTACTGTATGTGGGCGTGCTGTTGCCATAGCATTTTAACTCTTTGGCACCAAGCTAGTAAATCTGGCTACATTAGTGCTTGGCTGGCAATTTTTCATCATCGCCTTTACTGGTGGTCTTTTTACCCAGAAAGTCAACCAATTCAGCATGAAATGCTTACAGAAAGGCCTGGCAGTGAGTAAAACCTGGCAAACAGACGGCGAACAAAAGCACACCTAGGGTGTATCGTGTGTGTGTGTGTGTGTGTGTGTGTGCGTCTAGGAAGAGAGAAGGGTGCAGGGCACTCTGCCATGTCAAGAATGTGAAAGGCTCACTAAGGACGTGCCACTGGAAGCATGTGTCTGAGGCAACATGGTATATAAAAAAGGCAAGGAGCGTTTAATCTCTTTCTCCTTGAAAAGCAGCAGCTTCTCCTCCCACTGGGGTCCCCATATAAAAACGCTGTGCATTCTCTCAGGGTGCAGGGAGAGGGGGGCTGAATCATTCACAACAACCAGACAAAGTGTCCTGCAATTAAATAAAAAGAATCCCATAACATCACCACACTCGGCTCAGTGCTTGATCAAGGCACCTGGGAGAGGTCAGTAGGCCGGTATAGGCCTCATGACTCTTTTTTATCACTAAAGCTCCTCTGTTCTCTGTTTGGACGGCTTCAGAACCCAATGTTTTGTTGCTAGCTGCAAAGGTTGGCTGATGTTCTAGCTGCAAAGAGAGGTGTATTTGGAAAAACCTAAAC
This sequence comes from Amblyopsis hoosieri, assembly GCA_027564755.1. Taxonomy (NCBI): domain Eukaryota; kingdom Metazoa; phylum Chordata; class Actinopteri; order Percopsiformes; family Amblyopsidae; genus Amblyopsis; species Amblyopsis hoosieri. Next base: position 19,118 of record JAODUE010029981.1, read on the forward strand.
AGATTTTTGCCTATGGTGATCCATTAATAATTATTAGGAGATAAGAGAATAGGCTGTTGTGTTTAACTGACCATTTGTTTACATCTATCCATGCCTATTAGGATTTTGAGATTACGCACTCAAAATGGGACTTTTTCTACATTGGGACTCGAAGCATCCTACCCCAAACCCTAAACAAAATGAGACGGAACAGCTGATCTTAATGGTTATAAACTGGGGACAAATTAACAAATTACAGGGGGTGAAAAAAACCTCTCAGCAGAACGATAAATGCAACCAATTGGGAAGAGATGAACAGCACTTTCCTCTAAGTAAAAAGGTCTGTTCTATTATTCTGGTGCATTTTGTTCGTTGAGGCACAGTTGACATTTTCCACGGTGTCCTTTAATGTGCTTCCAAAGTCAATTTGATGAGAAACTCTCTCTCCTGGGAGAGATAGTAAGAGAGCTGACAGAGATGAAAAACGCAGAACAAACGCACAATAAAGAACAACAAAGCAACAGGGAGGAGGAAGCAAGATACTGTAGCTCAATAACTCTCACAACAACGACAGCAAATTAAGAGCCATATAATGTTAACTCGGACAAGGCTTCTTGCTCACAACTCTCTATGGGTTCACGTCATTGGACGACTGAAACAAAGACAAGCGAACATTTCCTGGCTCTCCAGACTTTATCTCTTAAGCTGTGGCAATCACTCCCACAGCGGATATTAAAAGTGACCTCTTGTGTATACATATGGCCCGTGTGCAACCTCTATGCAATATACATTTCAGCTAGTTCATTTATTCATATCTCTTAACAGTTAAAATCATATAAACCCCTATAAAAACATGTGATCATATTATTGTGTTTGACCAATGCTATTTAAAAATACACACAAGCAAAAGATTAAAACAAAAATGACTAAATCAAGGGCCACATTAAGTCACCCGTATAAAATGAAGGGAAATGTATATACATTTATACAAATAATGTTCTTGCCCACAGAACACTCTATGAATGAAAGTAAAACAAGTGTACAATGAAAGAATTCTCACACCTCAGCTGCAATATCAGATAATTGTCATCTAATTGTAATTACACAATAATCTGATTGCAAGCAGAAATCTACTTCATTGTCATAGTCCTCATATTATACATGATCTATAATCTAGGAATATCAAAGCCAACTACAACATCAGATTAATTATTAGATTGATATTACAAATGAGAGAATACAATTTAACCAGATGTTAGAATAATATATTTATAATCTCCATTCTCCAAGACCTGTGGATTCAGAGTATTATGACGCCAGTGTTGGCAAACAGAATTTATTAGAAAGAGATCAAAACATTTTATTGTTTCCAATGTTTACACAAACAGGGCAGAGTGGTGTGAAATAATGCCTTTACAAGCGCATAAAAGAGGATATTGTTGCCGCCTATCGGTCAACAAAAAAACTCTTTAAATTAGAACAACAGCTACTTTTATGGGATTTATTTCTATAGCCTCAGTTTCCATCAAAAGAAAACCCATACTGTAGCACTGTATCTGCTCCGTTAATTGTCGTTGTTTTAATTGTGTTAAGGAACTAGAGCAGTTTGATTCATTGTGACCAGTGCAGTTTCACTGGTGAACACAAACGGTCGCAAACACAAGCGATTTATTCTAATGTATACCTGTGGAGAGATCCCCATGTGAACACAACCGCAAGCAAAACAACAACTCAGGCTGTGACACATGAGAATGTCATCTAACCCTAATAAGGACCATATTTATCTCTAAACAGTAATTGTGGTTAGAATAAAACGGAGGCCCTCGGCGGTGAAGTTGTATAAGAACCAGCAGAATAATTACAATATACTTTATTTCAATAAGCACCTGGCATTCGCACCACAGTCATTTGCATGTTTTGCATGCACACACACACACACGCACACACACACACACGCACGCACGCGACTGTCCACATCCGTGCATCTCAGCCCCCCCCCGGCTTCGCGTGAAGCCCTTTCCCTTTGTTGTAGCTGAACGCCTGATGAGAAACATCAAGCGTAATTTCCTAATTGGCCCGTCCTAACCACTTTCATCTGGGAGATGTGAGGCAGGAGCAGGTACAGGCTGTAATCTAATAACCGTGAACCTGGAACCCCGTCCAGAATGACACACGGGACAAAGCACGCCCGCCCTCTGACTCAGGCTTTTCCATGGTAGAATTCTATTGAGTTATCAACTCCAGCAACTTCTCCAGCAGTGCAGCCCACTGCTCTGCACATATGTCTTGGTGACTGTGATGTTATAATGCTGCATTATAATGGCCACATTTATTTATTCCCCTGTAGATTTACTGTATTATACCTGTAGTACAGTATTTATTTTATGAATATCACAATCTTGAAAATGATTCCCTAGGGCATGATAGACCTATGCCTATACAATGTGTTTGCATGCTGTTTACATGTAAAATGTATTAAGCACCTTATGTTAAACCCTGTAACACCCCTTGTTGTAAAATTACAACGTCACTTAGCTCTCCAATATACACATATACAAATGTTTCTTT
>JAODUE010029991.1:0-21659 GCA_027564755.1 Amblyopsis hoosieri
ATTTCTAAAGAATGCTTTCAGCACCTTGTTGAATCAATGCCACGTAGAATTAAGGCAGTTCTGAAGGCGAAAGGGGGGCAAACACAGTATTAGTATGGTGTTCCTAATAATCCTTTAGGTGAGTGTGTGTGACGTAGTGCTAAAGGACGGAAGAGGCTGAGACTAAAGTTACCCATGCCATCAGAGCTGACATACCCCGTCATCATGAGAGAAGATTGCTTATAAACTAAAACGCTGATGAAACTTTGCTTAATGCGTTTCCTCTTAAGCCTGGAGAACATGATAGCATTTTTTCCCTGAAACTATTTGTAATTCTGACCTCATATCATCTGAAGTGAACAGTGGCACCATGGAAGTGTGCTGATTAGTTCATTTATGTATTAACCCCTGGACTAGCTCATATGCCATCACACAGTAATACACTTATTAATTCTAATTTTATATTGCAGAAAACAGAATATGGGCAATAGTCTGGAAATCTAAATATTTGTTTTCCGTGATCTCGATTAGTTTTTCTTTTCCAGACCTGGAAATTACGCAAATCTAATATCATACTTTTCCATACTGTGTAGGAACCCTATACATTGGTATCTGTACCAATGTGTAAGAAGTGTGTCGTGTTTTCAATATAGTGTACAGGTTTAATGGAATTTACAAATAACTGTTTAGTTTTTATTTCCATCTTTAGTTTTGAAAATAGATACACATTTTGTTATGTATTATTATTTAACACACACACACACACACCGAATAGGGCCAAGTCATAAAAATAAAAAATGCGGGCGGGTGGATAATTTATGCATACATGCGGACAGGGATGAAGTCAGCGCTGACCAGCGCACACAAACACGCACATGCATGCACGCACACACAGCCACTACCTGCTGGGTCACGGTGGCAGAAGCTGTGATGGCGGTGGTAGCGGTAGGGATGTTGGAGTAGACGCTGGATGTGGTGAAGCTGGAGCCTGTTGGAGGGAGGTGGCACACAGTTTAGACACTTTAGAGCAGCGGACGGCGTCAACGCGGGAACATCGGTGTTGTCGAGGCAACCGCCTACCAGAGTTCCCACTCTAACGCTAACACTCACCAGAACGATGTCTGTGTAAAAGAGATGGCCAGCACTTCTACAATAAATAAACTGAAAATTTATGTTGATGATATCTTGCGTAGGTACTACTAAATATTCAGACCAATAGTTTCAAGATATGTTGACACATTTCAAAATGTAAAACCATGCCTACTAACATGATATATGAAAGGCAAATAAAATGTAAAACCGTGCCTACTAACACGATTTATGAATGGCAAATAAAATGTAAAACCATTCTGCAAACAAAATGCCCTGCCCCTCCATGATTCGACACAAAAACAAAACAAACAAACCCCTGTCTGGAACAGACTTCCTACAAGTTCCATGATAATCCAGAACCTTCCATGACCAGCGGGAACCCAGGCACTCACAAACACAGCGCCCCCACTGGGTTTGTTGCACGGTGGGTCTAAATATGGGTATATTAATGGGTGTATTTGGAAAAAAGATGGAGGGCGAGATGGCAGCTTGCCTTGGCTGGGATATGAGTAGTGCAGCTGCCCTGGCTGGGTTGAGGTATATGCACTGCTGAAGCTGAGATACCCGGGCTGCCCAGGAGAGGGCGTCTCCGGCTGCCCTGTCTCTGTTTTAATGCCGGGCCACATAGCACCTGAAGAAGAAGAAGAAGAAGAAGAAGAAGAAGGAAGCAGAGCGGGAGGAAATGAAGGATTCGGGGGAGTGAAAGGAGAGAGCGAGCGATACAGAGGAAAATTAATAAAAAGATAGCGATAGAGGGAGAGAGAGAGGAGAGAGAAAGACACTAGGGTCAGCAGAAATCAGAGCAATTAAATCCGCAGTGCCAAAGCAAATCCTACATGTCCTATGTAAGGACGGTGAGTGTGGGGCGGGGGCGATGCCGGATGTTTAGTAAGCAGACTGTGTTAAACGCGCTAAAAAAGGATAAGAAAATAAATGAATTAAAATTAAACAAAGACGCAAAGGGCGACTGACCGAAGGGTGGAAGGCCATAGGTTTGTCCCGTTTGCGAGAAGGTGGAGTAGACGTTGGCCTGGGCCAGAGGAGAGAACGCCACCTGGCTGCCATAGGAAGTCACTGCCGGGCTTTGAGAGATAAAGAAGTCAAAACACATGCGTCAAATCGCCTCAAGTTGTTTTGACTCCCGTCACTGAGAGAAACAAGCATGTACATAACTTTATTATTACATTTGAACTACAGGCACATTGGCGTTGAATGTACCCTTGTACTACACGTTGCTTTACATACTCACTTGGTTCCTTGGTACATGTGTGAGGTATATTCAGAGGCAGCTGTTGAATCGGGCTCTTTGCACGTCACAACTGTGAGAGGCACACGGCAGGTGTTAAGGCTGAGATGACTCACACGGCAACACAACGCAGCGATGACGAGACGCGTGTGCGTACCTGAATGTGCGTACGGGTTCATGGCGTCTCCACACGCGTGCGGCGCAGACCCTCCGTCTGGGTCACACTGCTCCCCATCCACTAGAACAAGCCAAGTATACACACATTATATTTGATATACTTGGTCATAGTCACTCATTCTGGAGGACGGTTGTTGATATTTGAACAAAACCCCCTCCCCCTTCAGTGCCACAGGGTGCTGCCTCAGAAGAAACCCACAGCCTCACACGGGGATACCCAGTGGCCACAGCCTCACATGGAGCGGGACAGCAAGCTACCAAAGAGTCACTTTCCATCAGACACAATCATGGAGTTATACAGTTGTTATTCCGCAGTAATTTGTGCAATCTCTCCCCTCACCTCCATCTAGCGGGGCAGCAGACAACACAGCGTACGAGCTATCCTGCTCTGCTGAGACTACGAGTGCGGGCGGGCTCCCGTCTGCATCCAAATCACTGCTGGGAAAAGAAACAACACCAGTGTCAGTCACAGCTTCACTGGACACAGTGCGACCTAAATAAAGACATTAAAGAGGGGCGGCGTGTAAAAAGGACGCTCTGGAAAAGACAAATGCCTCCTTTTTTAAATACAAACAGAACTGGGCGTAGGATTTATGGAGGACTGACCGTGGCTCCTTCTCCAGTCCGTCATCTAACCTGGCCTTCTTCGCCTGTGAGAAAACAAACAAACAAACAAGCCGTTACTCCAGCGGTCTTCAACATAATGTGTTTGTGAGAGGGAGAGGGAGAGAGAGAGAGAGAGAGAGAGAGAATGAATGGGTGGAATAGAGACAGAGAGAGAGGATGTGTGAGAGAGAGAGAGAGAGAGAGAGAGTTAAGGCAGGAGCAGAGAGAAGCCACAAGATGTATTAATGGCCTATTAGTGCACTGCACCACAGAGCACAGACATCATAAATCAGGACAAGTAGAGCGATGTGCTTTGTTTCACTGCTGCTTCAAGCCTGAGACGAGGCTCTAACCTACAGACAGATGTAGGTCTCTTGAAGCGCAGTGATGAAGCCTGACCTTTGCTGTGGTTCAGGCGGGAGCCGCGAGTAAACATAACCTACATGCTGACAGCTATAATATACCATACATATTGCTATCCTTATTTTAAATAACTTAATTGTTAATAAAAAATTAAATAAAACATGCATTTAGGCAGTGCTGTAGATGCCCTTTAACTGTCAGCTATTAAACACAGTTTCATCCTGACAGCAGCTAATCAACAGAGGTTTCCATGGCAACGGCATCTTTTTCAGCAACTATGCCCCGACATGGCACCACAAGGCACAGATACACACAGATACACACAAATACACACACACACTTACCTGTGGCTCCTGCGGTTCCTCCATCTCTGTGGCTGAGCGACCTGATATGTCCACGCGTTCAGCCAGCTCTCGGTACCTGGGAAGGCTGTCGGGAGCCCGTCGCACACACCTACAGACGGACACAACAACAACAACAACACACTGGGCACTGACTGAGCAGACAGGCCGGGCCGCCTTATGTAGTGCTTCCACGGTCCCCCCCCCCCCCAATCCCCTCCCCCCTCGTTAAACATTCATAAGAGCCCCCCCTCAAACCAACTCCTAACTTCTAAAACGGGGTGGACCAGTAGAGACGTGCGGCGGGGTGGGACGCTCCGTGCAGGAAGTGGGGCATCCTGGTGTAATCTGCCGCACGGGAGCAGCATGTGAGGCACGTGTGGTACTGACGTTGCCCCATGTCCCCGACACGCCGGTGTTTACAGGCGGATTAGGGAAGCGTGCCTCTTTACATGTGACCTAACCTACATTCAGGGAAAAATATATTCTACCGAAGTATTAGGTGTACAGGTGCAAGCTGTCGTATCAATAGATGTCCTATGGGATAAGATCTAACCTCATTTTGTCCACGACGGTCCCTGCTGGCCTTTTTATCACGGGAGGGAAGGTGGAACATTTATATAACTGCCATAATGTGGAGATGAAGTGGGAACACGGGTCAGGTGGCAAATTCAAAAGCGTCCTAATATGTCAGGCACTTGTTAAATGTTCACGTTCGTCAATCAAAAAGGCCGGGCGTCAAATTGGTTCGGCAGGCACATGTCAGTTTACAGAAGCGAGAAAGAAGTAGCCTATTTTATTTAGAGACAAATAAGGTCAGCACATGCAGAATTACAACAATCATGTCAGCCCAGATAAGGACATTTATACTCTTATCTTACAGTAAACAGTGTGCCAAAAGTATCCTCACACTGACTCTTGATCGCACAATCTGATCCACTTTTCTTATACATTTAAACTTCCAAAGATATTAATTAAATAGACCTTAAAACTGTGTAGTACTCTACTGTATGTATGTTAACCATGTAGTGATGGCTCTGGTTTAAGACTGGATTAACAAACAATAACAACAATAACAACAAGAGGCCAGCCACCTCCTTTCTGGGAATTCTAGCCGCGATTCCATGGATAACCAGTCACCTGAATCATGTCACAAACTGACTAGTCCCACTCTCTATCATTACTACAGTACAGAACTGGGATGAAAGCCATCAATGGGTCTTTTTAAATTAAGGCAAAACGGGCTGTCTCACAAACACCATTTTGTAGTAACTTTAAAGAAGAAACCGAGTAATCTAACATTCAACGCCATGTACAAGGAACATCGTAAATATTGGTCAAGTGTCACATACTTCTATATTTAAACTACATTTGCCACACTCAATGTATGAATGGTAGGGTAAAGTGGATTAAACATTGAAAGATTAAAATAAACAACATCAGAGCATGTTTGCTGCACGTATGCGTTCTAACTACGGTACCGTGCCGTGCTGTAGGATATTAAGCATCATAGAGCTGGAAAATATTACAAAATACATACAGTACAATGACGCCTGTTCGCAAAACCGTATAATTTACAGGTAAATTTGGGCATCTGCCATTCTAGCAGACATGTTAGCCGGCTAGCCTAGCAAAATAATGAAACCAGCAAATAACCTAAGCCTAGGACGGTTATCTCTGACTGTGATGTCTCACTCTGACAAGACTAATTCCTGAAAATGTGTCTATAAATAGAAAGATCGCTTGAACACGCCCAATACATTTAGATAAATAAATTTTACTATTCAAAGACTATTGTAAATACTGGGCGTGCCGGTGAATCAATACACACGGCACATTACGAGTTAAGATCCTATATTATCGCGGCCCTATGCTATATTATTAACCCACGTGTTTTAAACATTTACGTTATTTATGTAGATAAAACATTGTCATGCATGTTGGTTAGTATCTGCAGCCGCGCACTGAAAGTCTGCTAATGATTTGGCCAACCAGCTAGTTTGCTACAATAGGAAAGTTTTATGCTCCAGAAATTAGCCAGGGTCAACCAAAGGAAAGGGAAATGAAGTCTGTGTTAGTATCTCTTTCTCACTGTTGAAACCTACAATATGAATTATGAAAAAGGCTCGTCTTAATTATAGAATTAACGATTTCAATCTTACCATTGAGGAAGATAATACGTTATGCTTTTTCTATAAAATAAAAAAAAAAAACGTCTTCTATAACAATCCTCACTGACAAGCTTTGTGTTGTTAGGGCTCACTATTTTGCAGGAAGCTTTTGGTGCTTGGGCACTGCGCATGCGTATTGTTCATTCATGGTATTTGCATGGCATTTATTGGCGCGATGCGGACACTCTGTGGGACAGGTGATGGCTTCCTTGGACAGGTGTGGTGAAGAACGAATCAAAAAACAAAACTTAAATTCGTATAGACAGCTTGTTCTTAAAATCACAGTGCAGTTTTATCTCCAAACCTAATAGAAGGCTGAATTACTAGTTTACCGGTTAACTAAGTGTTTAGAACAAACAATTATTGGCATAGGCCTAAAAACGTTTATTTATATGTATTTACATGCTATATATTATATTTTAAAGTATTAGCCTAGCACTCAGTTCTTAGGCTAGTCACGTATTATTTAATACATAATTACTGTATGTTTATGTTGATTCATGTACACATTTAATTATTTTATTTTTGGACAGTTTATATTCTTTTGATAATTTTTTTGTTAATAGGCTATGCCATTTTGGTCAACTTGGTCATGTTGTTAAAACAAATAAAGAAATAAAAGATATTGCTTTATTGTTTTATTTGAGTCACACAAGGAAATTATCCTCATCTTTATACAGTAGTACAATGTCATGTAAATAAATATACATGAAAAATATAGAAAACATAACTTCCAAATGTGGAAGAAATTTGTTTAGAACAATATATTGCCTTATTCTTACTTTTCAGCTATCTTGAAAATGCCCTCTTAAGCCAATATGTATTTCTGGACTACAATGCGAAGACTTGGAAAGGAATGAAACCAAACAGTTCTCTTTGTAAAATAACATGCAAAAATATGACATAGTAATTATTAAGTGAAAACCTGCCTCACCTGTGATATTCATTTCCATAAATGTGTCTCAATAGATGGTGAACTAAACAGAGAATTGTACATACAGTATATTGATCAGGCAGTTTTCAACAGGCACAAAACATTCACAGTTCTTTTCTAGAATTTCTAGAGTTTTTGTATCTGTACATGATCATGTGAAATATAAAACTACCTAAATAGTCTATTACGATTTTTTCAGAGGTAATCTCTGACAGCAATCACTTCCTTGTTGATTGATCATTGAATACATGTGTTATTGCTGGCTGCACAGTGTTTAGCATTTTATGTGAAGAAAAATATATTTTGAGTATGCAATATTTTAGCATAGTCTCTGTTAGTACATTTAAATAGAATCTGTAGCATTTTGTTTAAAATGTAAATATTTGTATCAACGTTCTCTACAGTACAAATTTTCTTCAGTTTCCTTTGAATATCTGGTCCAAAGTTTATTTGGAACAATAATAAGTTGGTCCAAATATTAGTAATAGTTTACACGTTTTGAAATGCCACATGAAATTAATCAGTCCACTATTCTTTTGGAAGAGAAACTATGTGCAGCTGTTTAAACCAAGTGACAACAGCAGTTGTTGCTCATGCTGAAATGTTATGTTGCCGCTTCTGGTTACCTCAAGTACAAGTGAATGTTCAAGTGAAAGAAAACATCAGTAGATTACATTCGCGTCGAAGAAATCATTAACATATGCAGAAATATTGCGAAGGCTTCGCCCAGTATGCGTATAGCGTCACAGAAAGAATTTCAAACCGTGTGTGGAAAGCTGGCTGCCGCCAAACTGTTGCTACTGTCAACACTGCCCGTTGAACCGCAGGCACCAATTCTCTTCATTTCGCCCAACATCTGCGAGGCCCTTTGCTGTCAGAAAGCAATGTGTCTGTGCCCTTTGTAGTATGAAAGTGCATCCTGATTTTCAAGCTTGGGCACACCTTTTTTTTTTACTGGAATATTCCGCTCTCTGTCAGTTGCACTTCACTGTTGGGGAGCCACTTTTAACATCCGCCACCCCCACCTGGTGGTCCCCGAGTGGAACTGCGACAGTTCCTTGTGCCTTGAGTGCTGGAGATGGAGGGACGATGAAGGACGAGGATGACGACAAGGCCACGGCGCAAGTCGTTCACATGAAGCTGTGCTCAGCCGGGGGGCCGTAGGAGAAGCCCGGGAAGGCCCCCGCTGCCTCCCGCATGCTGCTGGTCATGTGGGCGGGGTCTCCGTTGCACAGGGACGAGCTCACGGGCAGGTGAGTGAACTCTGGGTCAAAGTGCTGGAGGTCAGTGGGGCCAGACTGTGAAGCCAAGCAAGGGGAAGGGGGAGGGGGAGAAGAGAGAGATATATATTACAACCACTATACAGTACTGTTGATCTTTGGGGCCAGACTGTGAAGCCAAGCAATTTAGCGGCAATTTAAGCAAACGTGAATGAGTTAAACGGCAACTGCAAGGACGCACCACTGACGGGATGAACGGAGGGTTGATCTTCCTGGCCATCAGCTCTTCCCACTGGATGGGTGAGAAGAAGGAGTGGTGCTTGAGCTCCAGCTGTGGACAGTTAGAAACACTTGGTCAGTTTGCCATTTCCGACACAAAGCACGTGAGGGGTCTTGCATCTCCTGGTCTTACATCTCCTGTTCTTGTTTAAGATCCATGTTGGTACTTCTATGCATCTAGAAATTATTTCCTGGAGTTGTACGGCGTATATTAGGTAAGGTACGTCGTTAATGTGTAATTTAGTTAGCCCTGATCAAATGCTGTTGTCATTATCCTTTCAGAATGTTGGTTGCGTACGACGACTGCTGTGTAAACTCATCTACTATTGGCTAATGTACTGATTGTATTTTCTGCTAAACGGTGCACACGTCATCTGCCTCGCACTCACAAAGTCGTCCTTGGCCCCCAGCCTCCTGGTGCGGTCCTTCTGCAGGAGCCCCTCCAGCAGGTCCCGTCCCGCGTTCGACACATTGGGCTTGAGCACGGGAGCGCTGTACAGGATGTTGTTGTACATCTCCGCCGTGTTGCGGCTGTAGAAGGGGGGCTGTGAAGGGGCAGAGGGGGCATACTGTTGACTTTCACCTGCTATGGCTGGAGAGTATTAGTCTGGTGTAACCAGACCCAGTATCCACCTTGTGAATAAGGTCTGGCCACCCTCCGTTGGGAAGTATTAACTGTTCTTCTGGACAAATACCTCTGGTTCATTTTGAAACTGTTTAACCAATCGGCGTTGCTGCAACTGTTCTGGTTTCCTCATCTAGCTCTACCACCGTTTAGAAACACACTCGACTCAAACGTCATCTCACTAACCCACCCTGATTGGTCTGCAGGCTGACTGTGAAAATGCTAATGCAAACAGGGTTTGGAGACTATAATATATAATCTCAGCTATGTAAATTGATCTGAGAACATTAGTCTGGCAGAGCCATGCTAGGAGAGTATATATATTGTTAAAACACATATGCACACTCATAGATTTGGATCCCCCATCCTAGCCTTGTGAGACCCTCCTGATCTTGCAAGTTTGACTTTGCCGCGAGTCATCAGCCTGGACAGGATTGGTATCAGTGCGCTTTAGTCAAACCACAGTGGTTTTGACAAGTCAGCGTCGCACTGGCATTTTACGGGCGTGGTTCAGGCAAAGACATTCTCTCTGGTATAGGTTTGACGTTAACGGACCATGATGGACAATCAACGTTAGTTCATCCAATCACGTCTTTTTTGAAAGTGCCTGCCCTTTTCTAAATGGTTTCAATAGACTCCTTCCCAGATGGTTCAGTGTAACAAACTATATATGCATGTCAGGCTAACCCCACATAAAAATAAATGTTTTTTAAACTTTGTGTACAGCTATGCATCATAGAACAGTGAGCTTGGGCACAGGAAGCGCAATAAATCGAGGTAACCCCACATAAAAATAAATCATCTTTGCTTTAAAACTCTAAACTTTGTGAACATCTATGCTTCAAAGAACATGCATTGAGCTCAGGCATGGGAATGTGGGTACATGTGCAAGTGTACATGAAGAACTCAGATGCAAAGACCTCTAAATCCATCTGAAAAGTACTGATTAGCATCTTAAAACAAACAATATTTAAGTAGGTTTCCATATTTGGGTTCACTCATTTAACTTTAATTACAATGAAGAGGCTGTGTCTCACTGACTAAAAACTTATGTCTTCCAAAAATGTAACAAATAATTTAAATATTGCCAATAATAAAAACGGAAGATGTCAGATGGATTTCGAGGTTTTTGCATCTGAACTATTCACATTTAGGTGAATGGCGGCAGTTGCTTTTACTCACAAGTCCGTAGAGCATCTCGTAGAGCACAGACCCCAGACACCACCAGTCCACCGTGCGGTCATACGCCTGCTTCTGCAGCACCTCAGGGGCCAGGTACTGCAAGGGACATTGGGGAAGAAGACAGCGTTACGTTAAGGTTCTCCCTTCCCCTTCCTGCGATTCTACCCCTGTATTATAATGGCCTATGTATAATAACTATATAATGGCAAATATTTGGTTAGGTTTTTTGTGTTTTCTGAAAAACCAGAAATAATTAAGGCCATTATTTTAGGAATGTGACGATATGACGACAATAGTAAGCGTTGCGACACTCCCGTTGATTTCCATTGTAATGTAAAAGTCGTAGACTCAGCTACATAAACCATGTGATCTAGAGGCAACAAGATAAAAGAGCGTAGCAAATGTCTTATTATATGATGCTGGTGTCCGTCTGCCGTACCTCCGGGGTCCCACAGAAGGTCGACGTGGTCCCGTTGGCTTCCAGGCCCTCTTTGCAGAGGCCAAAATCCGTCAGAACAATATGGCCCTGTGAGTCCAGCAGGATGTTCTCAGGCTTGAGATCCCTTGTAAAATAAATGAAATACACTAGAGTTTATCAAAATAAACGAATTATTTATACAATTGTCCTACTAGCAACATTTGCGTCTAATTCTCATCAAGTCTGACTTTTGTATTATCGTAGCATGGGTGCATGCTTACTAATATCCACCAGGGGGTGCTATAGGCCAGCTCTATAACATACCTGTACACAATATGCAGAGAGTGAAGATAGCCAAGCGCACTGGCGATTTCAGCGGCGTAGAATCGGGCCCTTGGCTCCAGGAAAATTCTCTCTCGTTGGAGATGGTAGAAGAGCTATGGAAACCAGTAAAGCATATTTTAACATTTCAATACGTTTCTCTTTTGCTTGATTCATTGTATAATGCCATTCTTTCTGTATAGTTATTTTACCTCTCCTCCATTGACGTAGTCCAGAACAAAGTATAGTTTGTCGGTAGTCTGGAAGGAGTAGTGTAGGCCCACCAGAAAAGGATGCTTTATGTTCTTCATCAGTACACTCCGCTCTGCCATGATATGCCTTTGCTATGAAGAAGGTTATGGAGAGATCATGAGGCATATTAGTCCTGTAGTGCTATGAAGAAGGTTATGGAGAGATCATGAGGCATATTAGTCCTGTAGTAACATGATTTCTGTTTCTGCTTGATTTGTATGACTTGATTTAGTTATGACTTGTATATAATTTAAAAGGAAGTCACCTATTGCAAGCTAAATGTAAGCTTAATACACTAACTTTCACAAAATATCTCCTTGCATTCTGCTAGTTTACTGTTCTCTGTGCGTGCTAAATAAATGATCTAGTACTTCTACACAGCCCTGACTCGTAAATAACAAAAACAACAAAGACGTTTTGCTTCACAATGAGTTTCAATGTGTTCGCAAGCGTTCTCAAAAATTACTGACCCTGCCTTTAATTTACTCTTTTACGACTTGATTTAGTTTGACGTGTATGACTTGATTTAGGACTCACCTCTTTCTTCTTTAAGATGATTTTCTTTTGCAGAACTTTGACGGCGTAGTACTTTGTGGTCTCCTTGTGCCTAGCCAGGAGGACCTGGAGCATGTACACATCAGAGACGGTGTTACAACATGTAAAACAGGCTGAGAACCTGAAGAGCAACAGATGAGAAAAGATGCTCACCTTTCCAAAGCTGCCTTTGCCAATGATTTTGAGGTAGTCAAAGTCACACGGTTTGACTCTGAGGACAAAGAGGGCAGATGGATTAGGATCAGATTATCGCATATGGCAAAATTAATTTGTAAGCAGACCGATACATTAACAATTTCTAGATTTATAGGGGGCTCTGTGACTACTTACTGAGTTTCCTCCGCAAGGGAACTCCGTGAATTTAGGCACTCTGCAATCTGAAGAATGTGAAAGACAAAACAATAAGTGTATTCCATGGTTTCGGAATGAGATGTATAAATAATTCAGGACAGCGTTTGAGTCATCCTCGAATGTTTCAGCTCACCTGACTTTCATCCAGTGTCTCATCCATCTTGAGAAAGTTGCTCACTACTGCACTGAAAGCACAAAGACAGTTCTCCAATGTGATAACTAATTGGGGATTCAATAGGAACAACAGTATTAATACTTATGTGGGCCATATTACTTAATGGAGTTTCATGACTGAAGGATTCAATAGGCTAAGAGAGAGACACACATTGCATATTTCTATAGTAAATTAAAAAATTTGTACTATAAACATATAAAGCAGCAAATATATAAATATAATATAATTATCTGGTACAAATACACTTGATTCAACATTTTAAAATAAACCATTCTACTGAGATTAAGCCCTTGTGACATCTTTTGGTGTCTCCCGACACACAGTTTGACAACCTGTGCCTTTTAACTTTTTCTAAGGGACTGAACGGATTTATGGAAAAGGTGATTAGGCCAGGCTGGCGGGAACGCGCTCGTCATGAAAGAACTATTCTTGCTGTCCGCTTGAATCCACATTAGTAATTTCACAGAATGTCCAGCCAAACCTGTGGTTGATTAGATTCGTTGAAGTGCACTGACTAACCACAGGCAATTATTCAGAAACAATCAGATTCACCACAAATAGACGGAGCCGGAACCCATAAGATGCGTATTTTGTAACAACGCGTAATGGTCGCATGAATATATTTCTTTCGTTTGTGTTTTATTTAATTCCTTTACAGAATGGGTTAGCCTATTGGTCTCCATGGATATGGCTATACTCACTGTTGGCAGATGTGTGGGGTAGACACCAGTTTCTGAATGAAGTCGTTCAAGCCCATTTTTCTTTCTTTGATGAAAGCTGCATGACAACAGAAAATACAAGTTCACGTCGCGTACAGAATACAGCGTCACGTTGCATCTCATTCAGCTCATTCAACAACTATAGGCTTTTTTTGAGTGATGTACAAAATATAGGCTACTCGTCAATTTTACAAGACGTAATGTAGGTAGCCTAAGGTAGCACTAATTTCGTTTGTTCAGACAAATCCGCTAAATTGTTCGTTCCAAATGCCAAGGTGGAATGATTTGCTGGTTGAACTTGCGCACAGGCCTAAAGCGGCGGGTTTACGCGTTATGCAACCACGGAACTCATTAGGCGTTAAACAGTGATGGGCAAGGATGTTCTATCCTTAAAATTAAATTACCCCTATACACATAACGAATACATGCATGTAGGCCTAAATCGAATTGCGCATTCATGCGCTTTAGTCCATTCATATTCATCTATATCCTAGGCTTTTCAATAATAACCATAGGGCTAATTAAACAAACATATTCGCAATATGTGTCACAATTGTCAGTAGCCTATATCCATCAATTATGCCTGCACTAATAAACACAATAACAGGCAAAGACGAACAGGATTTGCTCACCAGCGAGAACTGACACAATTCCCCTCATTTTGCAGTAAGTCAAGTCACATCCCGCCTCAGTCACAGCCATTATGAGCGAACAATAAGATATCCAATAAGCACAGAAAACGTGTATTTAACAAACCATTTAGCACGTATCGCAGACTATTGGCGGTTGGTCCAGTTAATCCTCGGTCAAGTGCGGAGCTCTAGCGAGCTTTCACTTAAATGCTGCTGTCACTGAGAGAGGCGACCAGTTATTATATACGGAGCACGTGGTACAGTACCGGGGGCGAGACACACTGACGTCACGCATGTAGCCCGTAGCCTAGGCAACTGCTGGGAAGTGATGTCACGGGATTCCGTTTGTCTCCGTTCTGCCTGCCGGAGGCGGGGGCCGGGGGGGGGCGGGGGGGGATGACGGCCAGCTATCACCGCATAGGCGGACAGGCGGAGCTGGGCTCCCGCCTACGTCTCGTTCAAATGTCAGTGGAAATATACAGCAATGGCTGCAATCCACGACAGAAGAGGGATTATCCAAACATTGACTAAAACATTGACATATTTACCAAGCTAATTTACAGTCTGAATCTATCAGTTTCTCTGGCCTAATAACAGCTACGGCGTTTACTCGAGATGGTAGAAATCATGGTAGAAATCAAAGTAATAGGAGGACCAAAACGCACGACAGCAGGATTGGTTTCAAATGTTTTAATAATCCAGGCGAAACAACAGACTGGGCCACACAAAAGACTTAACAGTTGAAATGACAACGCTTATATATTATAAACGAAAACACAACACATGCCATTGGACAGAAGGAAAGGGAGCAGGTGAAACCAATACACAATCAACAGGCGCAGGCATGTGCCAGTTCTTCCTGAGGCCTATCTCGAAATCGTGCTGATCTTAATAGTCAAGGTGTCTTTACTCAACAAACTTATATAAATGAAATCATATAAGACACCATGTCCCCTTTAAGACAATGCAATGATTGGTCCAGCTGTGCTCCACTAACCTCGTGAGTTATATAACTGTGTCATAATGCAGCTATCGCTACAGCCGTGGCATCTATGGGCTAGATGCTCGCGGCAGTCTCAAAACCTCCCCATTAGGCCTAATAAGTCTTCTCCGTTTTGTGCTCGGGATTACCCATGCAACTGAAACCAGTGTTACAAAACAAAAACAAAAACGGTGTTACAAAAACAGTGACGCATTGGGCTTTGGCGCTCGTAGGCTCACGGCGATTCTCACACCATTCTGTGCTCCCTGCCCACTCACACCCACCACAGCCGCATGCACAGTTATGTATTGCATAACACACAAGGATTACAGATGAACTGGATGCCTCGATGAACAAGACGGTATTGTCGGAGGGGGACTCCTTCAGTTTCCTTAATGTGCCGCACATGACACACACACACACACGCATGCATATTTAAAAGGAGAGCAACTCAAGACTGGTCGTTATCGCAGCACATTAAAGGGAAGGTGAAACGTTCCAAAAAGATAAACTGAACAGCAGCATAGCTAAGCAACGAGTCCCGCAGGACAAGTATTTACCCTTAAGGCTACATGAGACCTCTTTAATTGCAAGACATCGTTTCACCTCTGCACATATCTGTCTGCTTCAGGATCCCAGACATGAATGAGCCTTTCCGTGAACCATTGCCATGTAATAGTGTAGTAGTGTGTTACTTTTTTATACTTTAATGCTGTTTGTGTGTTGGGAGAGATTCCATTAACAGCAGAGCGATTAAACTTCACTGTTGTGTTTTTATTTTTGCATATAACTGCATATTTGTGACGTAATTCAGAGTCACCCAGCTATAAACTAACTACTATCTACTATCACTAACAAAGTATGCCCATCTGTGGTGAGAGATATCACCAGAATGACTTCCCAGCTGGACACACACAGCATACCGTCCGATAAGTCATGGTGTATTCAAACAAGGCTTTTCTCTAGCTATTATTAACTTACTAGTCCCTTGTAAAACCGAATAAAAATACCAATTTATACCATCTCATATTATGTCACTATACTGTAGATCAGTGTTTCCCAAACACGAGACAGACAGACCACAGTACCCTATACCACAAGCAGTTGATTTATATATAAACCTTTATTTAACCAGGTAAAAAGACTCATTGAGATAAAAAAAAACATTAACGGCCATAAGCTTGTGTAGTGACAGTTGTGATCCAAAGCC
Organism: Amblyopsis hoosieri; assembly: GCA_027564755.1. Classification (NCBI taxonomy): domain Eukaryota; kingdom Metazoa; phylum Chordata; class Actinopteri; order Percopsiformes; family Amblyopsidae; genus Amblyopsis; species Amblyopsis hoosieri. The sequence continues at coordinate 15,831 of JAODUE010029991.1, forward strand.
CTGTCACACTCAACATTTACACTAGTAAATGGACTGTATTTATACAGCACTTTGGTCATCCAGAGTGCTTTACAGTATTTTGCCTCACATTCGCCTATTAACAGACACATTCATGCACCGATGGTGATTGCTGCCATGCAAGGTGCAACCAACCACCGGGAGCAGTTAGGGGGGGTTAGGCATCTTGCTCAAGGATGATTACAGGTAGGTCAGCACCGGGGTTTGAACCTCCCAGCTGGGAACCCGACACCCAGACCAATAGACCACGCTGACCAGTCTTCCATTCCATTGGCACTAACATTCACATAGAGACTTGTGCGAAACAACTGAGCCTTATGGTGCAATCCAATGTACTTGGAACTCTGAATACAACAGATTGTACTAGTTGTATAATACAGTATTTCCCAAATATGTTTTATTTATTTATTTATTTATATATATCTTCAAAAATGTATATTCCTGCTTAGTTATATGTCCAATACTATAGTATATATCTTAACAAAATGTTTTATATTGATCTTTATATTTGCCTTCAGTACAATATAAGATGTCATTGAGTGTTTTGAAAAGCATCTTGAAATAAAATGTCTTATTATTATTATTATTATTATAATTATTATAACACTAGTCCAGGATTGTGAGACTGTGTCATAAACAGTACCAGTGATATGTGGCCCACTACGCCCTGAGCCATGGAAATAACAAAGTTACGTCAACAGAAGTTCAAAATATCCAATGGTCACATGGTTCATGGAGAGGCAAATCCTATGGCAAAATAGTTCCCGGAAGTGCTTGGTGGGCAATTTGAATATATATCTACAGATATATAAAACATTTTGGTAATTAGTAAATGCACCAATTTACACTTAAAATATAATTTATAGGATACTTTTAGTATTGAGGATAACTTCCGGGAACACTTTTTAGGCTCCACGATCCGCCATTGCTGTGAAAAAACGGTCCATTGGAGTGGACGGAGATGACGCGACTCTCTCTTTACATGGCTCTGGTGATAACGAGCTATTCATATGAATCAGGTGTTGGAGTGGGGCGACATCTAAAACATGCAGGACATTGGCCCTCCAGGACCAGGCATCACACCCCTGCCCTACGCCTTTAACAGCATGCTATCACCAGGACAGTGGCCCTCCAGGACCAGGGTTCACACCCCTGCCCTATGCCTTTAACAGCATTCTATCACCTCACTTTACAGCCCTTTGACTGTATAATGAACAAAACAGCAACATTTTGGTAATTTACAAATCCATGGAGTGTGCGTTTCCTTTTGTATTTAGAGGTCTGACAATGTATGAGGGGACAAGATCAACATGAAACATAGAGACAGTATTCCAGACAGACAGACAGACAGACAGACAGACAGACATCCATTAAGTCTCATGACTTAATGGAAGAATCGTAATGGAAGAAGGCATGGACGCCAGACTACAAGCTCCCCCCTGAGAAAGCCTAAAATATTCGAGTCGAATAATTAAGTTCACAATATCAGTTTGTCACACGTCACACACACACACACAGACACACACACACACACACACACGCACACACACACACACACACAATAACGGAGCTCTTACCTATGAAGGACCTCTTGCTGGTCTTCATGCTTTTGACCTTCTATTATAGCTGTGTCCAGTCAGGACCTCAGGTGAAAGTGTCTTAAGCACCTCACCCAGCTTACGATATGTAGTCCATACGTACGCCGGCTACAACTATACTTACTATACTACTATACTCCTGTATGTCTCTCTCTCTCTCTCTCTCTCTCTCTCTCTCTCTCTCTCTCCCTCTCTCTTTCTCTCCCTCTCTCCTTCTCCTATGCCACAGCAGCGCTAGTACGGGAAATCTACAGCTCACCTGCAGCTAAAAAATCCTTTTGCCCCGCGTCACCTCCTCTCTCTCCCCTCCTCTCCTCTCGTCCTGCGAGCGGCACCGAAGCGACGCCGAGCTGCTGAAACCACCTGAACTCCCCCTCCCCCTCCCCCATCCTCTCCTCAGCCACCCCAGCCCCCCGCCCCTCTGTTCCCTGCTGTAGCCGATACCTGCGAGGCACATTCAAAACAAAGGCAGGTGTCCTATTGCATTGGTCCCGCAGGTACGGGAGTCACACACATGGGAACCTCGTCGCCATGACGCGCCAGCCTCCCACAGGAATACCCGGGGATAAGTTGCAGTCCTTCTTTGATCCTTTTATTCTTTCTTTTTTAAACTGGCCAATGTTGTACTAATGACACAGCTTTAAATGAAGTGGCATATAATAGGCTTTAAATAAGCCTTCTGAAGCAGGTTCTCTACATACAACCTAGACATAAGGTGATACACCACAGCTACAGCAGTCTTTGATCTGGTTTTAACTGGCCAATATTGCACTAATGACTAGGTTTATGTGTATAGGTTATTATTGTGTGCATAAGCTTAAGATAAGCCTTTCACTACAATTAGAAGAAGGTTCTTACATACTGTAAATGTCTGGGTTATATGGATTCATAACCCATAGACATAAGGTACTGTACATGTGTGATAAAGATTTGTAATAGAGAGACTACAGAAATTATTGGGCCCAACGATCCAGCTTTTAAAATTAATTTTGTGACTCATGTATCTATATGTATCTGTGTCAAAGCTTCCATGGTGACAAGTACAAGGTTGTGACTGTGTGTATACAGAATATTGCCTCTATACTTCATATGTTTCATTCCTTCAATAACATCAATGTCCTGCTGATGTATGTACATTATACTGTATATTTTCTGCCACCCCTTCTCAGTGTAATACCTGTTATACAGCCGTGGAAATAATTAAGAGACAACTCCACATTCTTTATAATGTAAACGTATAAATTAACTGTAATTGTTAAATATATAACATAAATAGAAAAATTCTATAAACACTATTCTATGAACATCATTTACATGTAAGTAAAAAAATGTAACTAGTTAAAATCTTCGAAACTTCTGCAGTTGTGTCTTAATATTTTCCGCGGCTGTAAGCCATATAAGACTATATACTGTATCTTATATTTTTCGTTTTGTTCTAAGCTCAAACAACATAAAATGTAGCAACTCTTCCACCATGGAGTCGACAAGGTCAGAGTAAGTAAGTTAAGTGTCAGGTCAAAACTGGACGTGAGCGCACCACTTTGAAAAGGCACTGCAATTAATAGACTCTTTGTTAAGTAAGGTCAGAGTAAGTCTTGTAAATTCACACCATTCATAAATCAAGGTACCTTTTTTAGCTGTTTGTTGAGTCGTCTTATATCTTAATGCCTGGGGTTGAAATACGGCAAACACATCAATGCAGCCTCACCTGGGACAACGTGGCTCAACGCTAAACAGATATTTCACGGGTAGCGGAGAAATAAGGGAATTTCTGTCAGAATGCACCTTCAGTGCTTTGAGACAGCTGAAACATCAGAGGGGAAGCATGGGTACATGAATTGAAGAGCAGTGTGTGTGAGAAGGGACTTTTAAGGGGAGTAGTAAAGTTATTGAAGCATTAAACAGCAACAAGTAACGTTTAGCTTGAGTGAACATTGTTGTTTCAGATGAACACAGCTGGCAATATCATCTCTGTGTCAAATGTTCTAGTGCTGTTGCTATTTAACTGTGGCAAATATCTTGAAGGCCCATTTTACTGCTCTTTTTCTAATTCCATTAAAGACCTTGTGTGCTTTGATGTGCTTATAGTGCGCCTTCCTATGAAACCATTCATTACTTTTAGCCACAGCTTTTAATGAGCTTTACACGATGACAAAAAAGAAAACAAAGAAGCCTATTCTCTGCTCTGGCTATAGTGTCCGCCGTGTAGCGTATTCTGTACAGTCAGCCCAACTTCTCAGCAGATATCGTACACGCTGCCCTTTGGAAAGCCCCACGAGACAGACTGTGTGCACTCTCGTGCGTTTTGTAAGACAGCGGAGATAAAGAGGCGTGAGAGAAGGGAGGGTAAGTTTTCCCCTCGTGAATAATGGACAGCGGCTCTTATCTCGCTCTTCGCGACAGCTTGCCGTCCCACGACGTTAGCCTTTTTAGTCACCGTTGTCAGTTTCTCTGCCGTTCTGTTGTGTAGACAACCGTGTAGGTGTACAGCCACGTTATTCAAAAGGCCATGCTATGTTGTGTGGCATGTTTCTTACCCACAAGGCACTTTGCAACATCTCAAGCACTGTCATCACTCCGATAATATCATTTCTTTGAATGAGTTGTTATTTGGAAGAGCGTTTTCAGATTGAGATAGCCCAGAAGATTTCAACTCAAAGGCAGGCTTATAACCTTTAGGAGAGGCTACTCAAAGGCTACATGCTAAAGTGTCTAGCTTTCTATATTTAAAATTAGTTACATACAATTCAAATTAATCTATTCGCTATATATCTATTTAAATAAATGATAAATGTGCAGTGCCTATACTGTATATAGGAATTCAAGGTGGATTCCAGCCTACTGTACAGTAGCCATCCATGGCATAGAGGAGATTTAGGTTCAACTTGGTGAGATTGAGTAGCCTCGCGAGACCATTCTGATTTCACAAGACGTACAATCAGCAATGCTTCTGTAAATGCTAGACTTCTTTAACACACACACACACACACACACACACACACACACAAACACACACACACACATATACACACACACACGCACACACACACACGCACACACACACACACACACACACACTCATGCACCTGCACACACACAAACAAGCACTCAGACAAACAACATTAACAGCTTTCCAGTAATCCTACTTTGTTCAGTTAGTTACGCCTATGGGAGGTGTTGTGTAACCTTTCCCTTACATATAGCCATTATGAGAGGCATTTCATCTCATTCTCTGCCACTGGTGTGGATCAGTGCACAATGGCTTGCACGCACACACACACACACACACACACACACACGCACACACACAGACACATGCGCAGGCACGTTTAGTTGTGTATGTATATACGCTGTAAAAATGATGCAGAGCACGATCTGTTGATATTGACCCAGTCTTCCATACAATCGTGTGGCGGTCTGATGATGTGGGTGCTAAATGACAGCAGAGTAAGTCTGGGTTCATGTTATAAGTCGTATTTTCCTTGCAAGCCGTCTGCGTATATTGCAGACTGTAGTAGAGTGCAGTCTGACAGTACTCACGACAGGAAACAAAGTTAGTTTCATATTGCCTACTGAGACGACATAGATGATGACGCAAGCTTGACGTAAACACACACACATTCCATTACATAGCACAAATTTCAGGTGTTATTATATAACGTGTGCCTGTTTGTCCAAACTTCTGTATAGGTATTCTGCCAACATCTTGTTAATGGAATAAAAAGAAATAAAGAAATCTGCAAAACGCTAAACACCCATATTAAAAATCACTTTTTATTCATGTTAAAGTTTAGCTCAAACGTTTGAGCATATTTTGCCACATTTCGGCTTCAATCAGAACCAAGATGAGACAGGTGAGATTACTATCGTTGCTCTGGTGTCTTTTAGTGATCATGTGTGTCTCTGAGCTGAGATGACATGGGGAAGCAGAGTGTGTTGGTATTTTACAGTCAAAGAGAGTTTGTCTTTGTGGTTGGGGTGGCCTTGCTAAAGCACATGTGGTAGTGATGTCTGGAGGACACACCTGTCTGACTCACATTTACTTTACACTTACGTTACATTTGAGACATTGAAGTACACATACATATTGTTGTTGTACGTGGATATGTAAAAAGCATAAGCATTTATGGCTACATTTCTTACTAGATAGACTTATGTGATTCTCTGAAAAAGAAGTCAATATGTTATAATTTGGAAACACTTACACATAAAG
>JAODUE010030002.1:0-21656 GCA_027564755.1 Amblyopsis hoosieri
CCCAGCCAGCCCCCCCCCAACCCAACCCCCCCCACCCCCCCCCCCCCCCCCCCCACACACACACACACACACACACAGTGATTGCGGCTATACAAGGTGTGACCATGATTTTATTATCATGGTTGAGAAAATATACTTTTTTAAATGTGTTAAAATCCATAGCTAAAAGTGGTATCTATAAGAACAATGGTAGAGAAACATCTTTAGTAATGAATTCTTCTACATGTTCACAGTGAAATGCAGTAAATTCAGTCTGTTTCAGAGAAATGTGTAGTACTCAAATAACTGTATATTAGAGGAAGCTGAAATTACTGCTTGGTTTTCAGCACAAGGTTGCATCCTTCCTGTTTTGTGGTAAGATGTTTGTTTCAATGCATTTGCGTTGGAATCTTTGGCTGCAACAATATGATCAAATTATCAAACACAAAGTATTCAGAAGCATGGATTTGTTTAATCCATATCTTGGAATAATATCAGCCATGCTATCAGACAATATTTTCAAATGGCCATTCTTTTTCAGCATGTTGTGGGCTCTAGTAGCCTTGTGATACCATCCTGATATCGCAAGCTTCAGTTTAACTTTGTGGCAAGAATCAGTCTGGAAAGCCTATAAATCATTGGGAATGTGTCTGAGTACCAACTGAACTTGAGTTGAGCTACAGTGTACGGTGTGGTGTAGGTGTGCGGCGTGGTTTAGGTTTGCTGACAGCAAAAACAACCAGATGGTTCACCCAATCAAATGCCAAGTATTTTTCTAAAGTGCCTGCCCTTTTCAAACAGATTCAACGGATGGCTCCCCAGATGGACTTGTGACTAACAATACATCTGATATGTTAGGTTAGGGCTCTTGTGCTGACATTTAACCGTAGCATAATAGTCTTGTTGCACTAATGTAGCATACTATTATTTGGGCGTGTGCGCTTAACAGTAACCACAAGAACATTTCATGACATAGGCCTACATTTTCAAAAGCAAATGATGTACTGTAAATCCAATTTCTTAATATTTCTCTATTCCCAGCTTCAAGATGGTAACACCGTGACCATGACTGCCCACTAGCACAGAGGTCGAGGAGGTGGGGCTGGAATATGGAGCTTGTATCGGTGAAGTATGAATACGAGTACGTTGACAGAGATGGTCGCCACGTGTCTATCAAGCCTAATGAACGCTACATCCTCATCTCCAAGAGCAACAAGGACTGGTGGCATGTCTGCAAGGACCAACACACCAAGCCCTTCTACATTCCAGCGCAGTATGTGAGAGAGGTAGCGTCCGACCACGGGAAGCTTGACTCTGACATGTCCAGCGTGTCGCCGCCTAACAGGGACAAGGAGAACAAACCGACCATACGACCAGACAGAGTAACCTCCGAGGACAGTAAACACGATCGCCCAAAGGATCGTCAGCCTTCCGATTGTACATACACATGTGTTGACAGAGAGGCCCATACCAAGGCCATAGACATCCCAAAACATTCAAAGAAACACAGGATGACAGCAAGCACTTCTAAATCTGCAAACACTGAGACCCTACAGGAACATACAGTCAAGAGTAGAAGTGGAAACGCCAAATCGCTAACAGCCACTCCGATATTGAATGATCAAATGGAAGTGTCAGGAATGCGTCAGCAGATGGAAGCATTAGACAGAGACAGCTTAGATGCATACAGTATCTCAAACATCTATGAGACCATGCCAGACTTTGAAAGCCGTGAAATTGACATATATAACAGATTTTCAAGTGAGGATGGTTTAAATAACTGGCAAGAAGAGCATATTCGGTATCCAGATGAAGATTTGTCTAATTCTACACATTTATTTCCCGATTACCAGGTAAGATTTTAAATAGTTGTATTTAATCGTAGATGTCTTAATATGTGTTTGCCACAAGGGTGTGCAATTCACATTACAATTTCATTCACACATGGGTCTATAGTTTTATATTTGGGTCTGTAAAATAATGTTACCTTGGACCCATATACATCAATACTTAGTCAGCCATGTACACATATATTCTCTTCATATATCTATATCATACAGGGTGTTTATAAATTATTATAATAATATTTTTTTAAGAAAATCTAATTTTAAACAAAATTGATAGGGATGAATAATTAGTGTGAATGAGATCACTGCAGGGGCCTACTGTATATCACTTCATAGTGTAGTGCATAGTCATTTTGATTAATGTTTCATTCGTGTTTGAGTCTAAGTCTTTTGGGACATTCAGAGAAGGTCCCACATTTGGAGTCCCAGCGTATCTGCCAGCTAATCAACATATGAATGCCTACCGTCCCTTTATGTAGGCCTATGCCATTTCAACTGGCAAGGGGGTGCCCCTTGAATACTTCAGTAGCAGCTGATTCAGGATCCCGCCGCCTTAGTCGGCGAAAGTACGTGAGGGTGTGAAATATTTTCATTCTTACACTTTTACCACTAATTTGAACTTACATTTAAGTTATTTAACGTATTGACGAGATACGCATATACTGTATTCCTTCCTTCGTCGCGTAGGTTCGTTCTAGGTTGGACTTAGACCGACGTTGAACAAGTACAACAAAAAGTGTCGTGGGATAGCAGGAGCGCCCCTTTCGCTCATTGTTGAAGGCAAGAAGAAAACTACGTTGTTGTAACGCCAAAACAGGTTACAAACAGGTTGTGTCGGCTAGCTGGTAAGGAAAGGAAGGAGTTAATCAGAAACTTAGAGGGCCACTCCCAAAACTGCAGCTTCCAGCTGCTACCAAGTTGCCCGAACACCGATGATGTTACTGGGAATTATTATTACACCGCAAAAGAGACGATGAAACGTTTTTAAAGATATAGTTAATCTGTTTTCCTCCTTTTGGATATATTTATCGTAACAGACAGATTTCACCATGGTCCCTCACCTGTTGCAAGGTAAAGTGACGTAATTATGAGTAGGCTACGCCGCGAATCAAGCCTTTCTCTGCACTACGATGCAATTTAGCTTTGGCTTATTATTGTGGTATCATTTTCATCACGACTACCAAAGTATTGTATGGGCATTATGCTATAAAACTGTAGTACATCAGCTATTGTTATTCATGGTTATTGTTTAACAACAGGGTAATACACTATCATAGCCTACATACGATTATGACTCATAACATATGTGTATGCGTTCGTGTTCGCATCTTCCTTTCATTGGCTGGACAAAGTATGGGAATGGCTATGCGACGCAATTCGTCGTCGTTGTTTGCCCCCCAGCCCCCATCAATTGAGGATAGTCTCAATGGTGAAGAGCTTGGTTTGGCCTAACTCAAAAGAACTAGGGCTTGCTTGATTTTGTGTCAACGCCGGTGACGTGCGCGCGCACGGGCATGCATGTTGCAGATCCAGCAATTAACCCAAATATCACTAATGTCACAAATATAACTCATTATTCAAATAATGTGTAAGGTTGTAAGATCGTCTGCTGCCAGCATGTTGCAGTATTTGTGTTCAGCACTTAACTAAAGTAAATAGTTTTAATCCTCCCCTAAACATTTGCAAAAATTGATTTAGTATTCTGGCATTTAAAATATGGCAACTAGAAAAATGACTGAGACACAGTATTTGTATGGTTTATGAGTCCATTCTAATATCTGTCAGGGGATCCATTGTATTCCACACAATAAACCAATACTGTTTATATTATTTTATCTCATACCCATTTTTGTTATTCAGTCTTATACTGTAGGGATCTAGAAAAGGTTGTGTGGAGCCCTGAGGATTCTCAACAGTACCTTTATTTACAGTTGTACAGTGGTAGCTGACATTTTTGCAGTGGTGAAGAAATACATGCCAGGAAACTGCTCCAACAGGTAGTGTGAGCAAGCCTCTCTGTAGCAGGTAGTGTGAGCAAGCCTCTCTGTAGCTGGTAGTGTGAGCAAGCCTCTCTGTAGCTGGTAGTGTGAGCAAGCCTCTCTGTGGTAGTGTGAGCAAGCCTCTCTGTGGCAGGTAGTGTGAGCAAGCCTCTCTGTGGCAGGTAGTGTGAGCAAGCCTCTCTGTGGCAGGTAGTGTGAGCAAGCCTCTCTGTAGCAGGTAGTGTGAGCAAGCCTCTCTGGCAGGTAGTGTGAGCAAGCCTCTCTGGCAGGTAGTGTGAGCAAGCCTCTCTGTGCTTAAACCCATGCTGTACGTTGAGGTGAGGCTGCCTTATAACTTTTGGTTTGTGTTGTTTATCGTCAGTTACAGAAATACGTTGCATGTGTGATATATAGGTTACACAAAAGATTCTTGTCGCAGTCGGGATGTCATTTAGCCAGTCAAAACCTGAGATGTTATTTTTTTTTTATTGTTGTTTATTGTGACATCTGGTCACAAGCAGCCTGTGAATAGATAGTCTCTGCTTGAGGTTCTTAATTGATTTCCTGATTTACCTCCATCCATCTTTTATTAATGGCAATCAGGAATATGTATTGAAGAAGGCTAAGGAACATCACATAGACATATGTTTCAGGAAAATTACTGTTGCAGTTTTCTGTTAAGCAGTTATGCTGTAAATCTGTAATAGCTTTCACCACTGACCATAACCAAAATGCATCCCTAAGTTACTGTGTAAGAGGGACAAAAGTTATTGTCAATTATCTATCACATATGCAATGGGTGTGGAGAACCAATGTGGTTCCCTGTGGGATGCAGATTTGGATGCTGAGCTCTCAAGGACTCTGGTCTACAAGAATGATGATGTAAGAGTGACAGAGCCTCAATGAGTCAAAATATATCCTGCTGCTTCATTGTTTGATTGGATGATTGCTAATGTTGTTGTATAATCTGGTTGACTGCAGCCTCTAACATTGCCTTTAGCAACACAAAAAGCATAGCCTTGAAGACTGAAGGATATGTGAGGAATTATTTTGCACAAGCTGGAAGGGGACTTCTCTACATGATGCGTTTTCACGTATTCTGTAGGGATGTGCAAAAATAATTAAGAAATACGAAGAAAAAATATAGTTGAGATATAGTTGAGCATTGCAATTTGTTCTCACAATACTATCGGTTTTAATCCCAAGTATTGATACATTAAAAACGATTTACATTAAGCACAAAGAAAATATGCAGAACAAGCTATATTCCACACTTTGTTCACATGGTGCTTCACTGTAATCTCTTGGTGCTAATGTGCATTCTAACAATGTCAACATAGACAGTTTGGACGATTCTTTTTCATGGTGGTATAACCATGCAACATACTAGGTAGGATGCTTGTGCACGCTGCTACCGTGCACCTCTCATGCACGAGCAATAGCCTGGGACAGAGCGAGCACAGAATTGATGAAAATGTGTAACTGCACCCTAAAATTATTTTTTTGAGCTGTAAACCAAGTAATAGGATTGATCTCTAATGAGAGACATCAATGATGGTGTTATTAATATTGACAAAATTTCTGTTTTTATAAAAATCTGTATTTTATGGGCTGAAAACGGACTTACACGTCATATCTGTTATAAATCACCACTGGTTTTCAGCGGTACAATCTTATCTAATACATCATCAAATTCCAATGTTAACGTTAATGTTAATGGGGGTCCCCCTCTAAACCCTTCCCCTCACTCAGCTCCTTGAGAATGTTTCAAAGGTGTAGTGGATGGAGTCAGGCTCAGATCTGGGGTGCAGTTTTATATTGATAAATATTAAACAAACAAGGCTACTATTATAAAATGATTGTCCTTAACAAAAGCAAAAAAATCCAATTGTATTCAGATGTTCTAGGGCGCATGCATGAGGCTTGAGTTCGCAAACTCCAGCGTTTAGTGCGCATGTAGTCTCAGCCTCTTCTATCAATTTGCACTACGTTACATAAGCAACTCTGTGCTGAACATCTGATACTTCATAAGCTCGACGACTTTCCGGAAGTGAGGAAGAAGATTTTCATTGGCTGTTTGTATCGTCACTCACAACACCTGTATTTATAATTTCGGTGCAATGTTTGTGCAGTGTTTCATTTGCTAATTTCAGTTGTAACATATTTGTAGCATTAACAGTAGCCTATTTATCTAGCATATACAATACCTGAAAATAACCAGAGTCGTGTTGGAAAGTTGCGTAACACATTCCTCAGTATAAGTTTAACGTCTGACATTGTCATTGAGTTACGTAGTTGGTTGTGTCAATCAAAATACCTCTCCTGTCAAGTAGGCGGCTTTTAATGCAGTAAGCCAGGGTTGTCTTCCAGACTTTAGCTACTGTAAGCAAACAGCTGGATCTGCAAGACTAGTGGTGATAGCTCACGTTCAAGATGGCGCCGCCTCTAACGTCAATTCACTTGCCTCACTGCGTAAATGAGCATAACCATTTGGAAGTACGAGCTACCATTTTTAAAAATCTGTTTGTCTATGTATATACAGTATCTATAAAATGAATTGTTGGAGTCCAGATCCACACAGGTGATTTGAGTTAATGTGGCTGATTAGCTTTGTTATGTTGTGATCACACACTGTTCACGCTTTTATACATGCAATCTGCATTGTAAATTCAAACCAAGTCTAATGAGCCAAATATACTTGTGTGAAAATTGTTTTAAAGTATCTCTATACAGATAGATTAGACAGGAAGAAAGTCCACCCCTCTTTGGTAGCCCTTCCTGTGACAAGGTATATAAATTTGGACCAGACCATAGAACTGTATGTAAGGTATATTGATGTAGCATTTTAATAACAGAACCACTTTGTTTCGGTGGTAAATATGTAGGAATGACTCGCTTTTTGAAATGTGTTTAGCCTTTTCAGTTGTAGTTCTTGTCAATTTTATAATATTGTGTTTTGTTGCAGGAAAAGTTAACTAGATCAAATAGCTAGTAACACCCAGACTTCTAGGTATGAGGAAGTGAGTGTTACGCTACTGTGTTCTCAAGACTTCCCATTTTGTGTGTTGAATTTAGGCAATAAGCAATCATTCCAAAACACTCTGTGTGTGTGTGTGTGTGTGTGTGTGTGTGTGTGTGTGTGTGTGTGTGTGTGGTAATATTCCCCCATCAACAATGTGCTGACTAACCTTACACAGCACTGATATCATACACTGTCTTCCAGTATCTTGTACTACTGTCCAGTTTTAAGTGTCGTATAGCATTACACGTCAAAGCAAAACTGCAGTGGCCACGAGTCGACACTGTCAAGTTCAGAACTTTCAGCGCTGTTTTTTTAAGACATTTCTTCTTTTATATTTTCTATTTTCAATTTATCATGATCGCACCACAAGTAAAAGGAATTTATATACTCTGTATTATGTCCACTCTTTTGTACACACACACACACACGCGCACGCACACACACACACACACACACGCGCGCATGCATGCACGCAGGCACACACACAGACCCTCCCATCTACCCTCTACTGTCTCTTCCCCCTGTCATCGCAGCAGAGCCCACAGTTCTCCTTTCTACTGAGTGCAACTGTCACAGCTGCTGTTAGACGTGTGAAGCGAGGGTGTGTTCACACGCTCCCCTCATCTACTAGCTGCCTCCACGCAGGCGGTGGCCAGCGGCGCTGCCCTCCTTACAGTACCTCGTTCTCGTCAGCCCTATGGCTGCGGCGGGCGCAACAGCCACACGACAGACATGTACTCCCAAGATTTGGCACAATCACCCGGCTGAGGCGGGCTTGACCCTGCCGGTGGCGTCTCAGGTAGGCGGACAGCGTTGATGTTGTTAAAGCGCGGTGCTGCAGCGATACCAGTTTGGTCGCGACCTGTTAAGACGGAACGATTGGGTTAATGTCAACAGGACTTTTACGTTTTTTTTTTAGGGCTGCCTGTGCCTTTTTGTTTTGATTGCCGTGCCTTGCTTCCTGCTTTGTTTGGGGGAAGTAATTTCTGCACTTGTTTGTTTACCTTGTGATGCAAACAGGCTAATGGGACCGGCACACATCACATCACATGCCGTAGCCATATTTTTATGATTGTATAATCTTTCTTGAGCAATAAGGGAGCCTAAAATATGTTAAAATAATCAATCCCCCCCTTCCCCCGCACACATACACACACTCGCCTTTGGGGAATCAATCAACGGTTATTTGATATGGTTGAACAGCCAGGAACTGTTTACAAATGGCAAAAACCTGCTGAATGTTTGACAAATGTTTGCTCGTGTGGTGAGTGGTGACTGTAACTATCTTGACGTAGTATATCCTTAACTTAAAAGTCTTTAACTTCTTTATCTCTATGAAACATTAATGTTGTTTATATCTGTGGTGTCAGAGACATGGGAATAGTACTTCCCGTTTGCTCCTGGCCATGGGACAAAACAGTCGAAGTTTCATTGGACGAGACAAGTGTTTTCCGATGTGCCCAGACTGGGGCATTTCACCTTCTGCCCCCGAGATCAATGGTGCAACTTGCTGTTTCATTTCCTCTATCCTTGTCTAGTCGTAGGGGATTATTTTTGGACTCAGTTTTGAGGTCAGCTGTCTGGTCATCGGTATTGATTGTCTCAATTGATTACAACCAGATCAGTGATGACGATGCAAACAGAAATCTGACCAATAAAACCCAGCGAAAAACGCTGAATGTTGAAGACGAGATGGGAATAAAAACATACCTGCTCACTCCTATCTGACCTTTGTATTTACATCTACAGCACACTTTACAAGTACCACCACGCGTTCCTGTGTCATCCTGTAAGTTCCTCTTCGAGTCATTATGCCTCTCAACGGTCTACTCACCGTCCTGATGTAGCACACATTGACACGTGATTGAGTTACTCTAAGTATAGGCCTTGGGGGGGGGGTGCATAGAGCAGGTTAGAGTGCAGTGTGTGCGAGAGAGCAGGCAGCAGACTGTACCTGCCATTATGGAAGGTCGTCATATGAGTCTGATGGGGAAGAGGTCCCTCGTTGGAACACAGGTCAGCAACGGAGACGCGACCTCTTCACGATGGTGGTTTTTATATCTTCTGTCTTTCTTTCCTGTTGAGAAGTCCTGGTTAAGTTTAGTAAAGCAACCGCTTATCTGGATAAGGTTAGGATTAGATATAGATTTAGGTTAGACATACTTCAGGCAATATGGCTGAAGGAAAGAATTATTTTTTTTTTCCTTCTGCAGGGATCTTTTCAAGTGTGGGGAGCCTTCGAAAAAAAAGCCATTTGTGGACTGGGTTACAGGGCAGTTGTGGCCAGAGGCCTCTATTCTTCAAACAGTTTCACCCATTGTATTCGATAACCAAATTAATTGTGATCTATTTGCATACTGTATGGTGTACCCGGCATGCAGCAGTAGGTCAAACGTGCAGCTACTACAGTAAACAAAGTGACCTTGAAATGTTTTGCTGTTATATCCAAAAATGTTATGTTGTATCCAAAAATGACTGATTATTTTAGCATTATAGGCCGCATAGGATATTGATCTATAAGAGGAAACAGTAGATCGCTTAAAACATGGAAATAGCAGACAAAGATAAAAAATAATCATAACAATGGCACATTTAGTAGGACATTAGGTATAGTATAATAAACTGGGTTTTAATGATAAATACAGTTGTTTGGAATGGCCTGTTTCTTTAAAGGGTCCACTGTTTAGCCTTGCCCTGTGTGGGTGGCTTGTGGTCACTATTTCTGTTCCGTTGCACCATTGGTAAATGTGGCCTTCATACATAAGCAAAACACATAGCATGCATTCGGTGGGTCAATAGTTTGCAGGAAAACAAACATTTTCAACACTAATGAATTGTAACTAGTGAAATATCAACAGCTGTAGCATTTTTGACAACTAATTTTAGACAGCTTTGTGGCCTTGTGAAGCCAGATTAGAAATGCATCATTGTCATTTTAGAAGGCATGCTTCTGTGGGTTCTGTATTCAGCTGTAGGTAGCTTCCTGTGTGCAATGTACCGGAAAGCTGACGTCTATAATGAGAATGCTTATCTTCAATGTTTTTTTAGAAATGCAAGCGGTACGCACAAACGTAAAACAACAACTAAACGTTAGTTCACATAACCATCCCATACAACACAAGCAGTACATAGAGTGGCCTTAATTACCGTACATACTCATATCTGTGGATCTCTGTCTTATTATGTTGTTCGACCTTTCCACAGGAGGACAATGAAAGCCCAGAGTCGGCGGTGTACGTCAATCTAGCGCACCTTCGCCAAAGAGTCCCCGAGTCCCCTCCATCGCCCCCTCCGCCGCCCCCTTCCACCTGCTACGCTGCCCCCAAGCCAGACCCCGCGGGATGGGAGGTGCACACTGACCAGGAGAGCGGACAGGAGTACTACTACCACCACGACACCGGTCGCACAACCTGGGACAACCCGCTGCTTTCCTCCCCCACCGTAGACCCCGACTCGCCCCCGGTGGAGGAACCTTGCTCCCCGTCGCTCTCACCGTCCCCCGCCCCCCCGCCCGCCTGGGAGGAGTTGGTGGACGAGACCAGTGGCCTCCCGTACTTCTACAACCCCATGTCCGGCGAGACGTCCTGGGAGCCCCCCGAGCCGGTGAGCCCCTACCCGGCTCTGATGGAGCCCACCCGGGCCCACAGGCCCCAGGAGGGGGCACCGGTAAGGGGGCTGCCTGGATGCTCCACTTTTCCACCTCCTCTTTTAGCTTCACCCAGGAGAGAGGCAGAAATACATTTTAATGGGATGGTTCCAACTCCGGCACCCACATAGAACCCGTTCGCTTTAGACAGGAGTGTCTTGCAGCAGGAACTACAGTGTCCTGCCCGAGCAGAACAGAGGGGGGGTTTGTCTTGGTTTAGGGGTACATTCATTGATGTGTGAGAAAATAGGCTGTAGGGGGATGGGGATAGCTCTTTGCTCCTAGTATGGGGAGGAGTAGAGAGGAATGAACCTTTCCGACTGAAGCTGCAAGCCCCGCCCCCATTGGTTACCACTAATGTCCCACAAGCTTTTGTAGCTTGTGGGACATTCTGTGAGATTCTCTCTATTCCTAATAATATTGCAGTGTGCTTCCTGCCAAATTATTCTACTTTGTCAAACTGTCTTCTACAGAGAGGCATGAACTTGTTTAGTCAAGGATATACCGTTACCGTAGTCACAACCTGAGATCCCACACTGGCTGTAATGCGTATTCTGGTTACAGAATAAGAAGTAATCAGCTACAACAGCTATACAGTACGTAGCCAGTAACTAAAGGCAAATGCATATTTTTCGCATCTTGTCAGAATTGCACGTTCCCGAAGCGCATCTAATGACAAATGTATGAGGGTGCATTTATCATTTATTTAGCCATATAGTACCCTGTGAAAAGAGATGCTAAGCATTAATCTGCCCCTTGGCGACCTACGATAAACGGTACACCTGTGAGAATAGCAACCATTTAATTACCATTATCTGTACTGCAGCATCCTGTTCAATACAGTGGGGTGGTAAATTAGGAATACACTACACACATTACTGTATCGTTATGCAAGACTAATGTGAATGAAAAAAGGATTACGCTGTTTAGTTTTTACCCGAAACAAGATTGGGTTTAATTCAGTAGTGGTCAACAGTGTTTCTGTAACGCCGGTTAAAACCACAGGGGGATCTTTGTACACATATCAGTGACTGCATTTAAAGAATTATAAATGCATTTGCTTTTGATTCGTCTGAAATTCATCTGTCGGAACTGAAATCTTTAGAAAATGGAACAGAGTGCTTGTGAAAGCAGTGTTTTTTTTATTTGTTGTCATTGTTGCTATATCTGTGTGTTTATTGTACGCAACCTCCCTCTCTTGCTATGTGTGCGTGTGTGCGTGCGTGTGGACGATACTAGCCTCCGCTACCAGAGGAGGACTACCCAGCAGCCCTTGAGCTACCAGAGGGGGTGGTGGGGGAGGAGGAGGTCTTCCCCAGGGGCTCTCCCACCCTGCCAAATGAGTACAGCTTCAGCCATGTCACCCGGGCCTCTATCCCCAGGGCCAACCTGGACCGTAGCGGCCCAGCCGGCTGGAACCTCAACGTGGAACCTGACGGAACCTGGGTGTTCACCAGCGACCACTCCCAGGAGCAGGTAGCTATTTCCTGTGCGCACATCCTGGCAAGCAGCAGAGAGTTGCACACTAAGCTAGGTGACCAGACTCACTAAGTTACGTAAACCTCACTCTCACACACCTCACGAACGCGGTAGCGACAGGTGTTAAACCTTTGGGCTTTGGCATCCCTTGCTAATGCATTTTCTCTGTATGCTGTGCAGTGTGGGTTCAAATCCCAGATGGGGATCGACAAACTCCGTCACACTAGCCAGAAAGCTCTATATATGAAATAAAAGCTATAATAATGCTAAGCAGATGTCATTTTACAATGGCAGTCGGGTGCCTTTTTCCAACGTCATGGCTTACCGAAAGCTAGCCAACGCTGTTGTGTAAACATTTGGTACCGAAAAAGCACCTGGCTGAAACTCGCTGCCAGGCTAATTAATTATATTAGGCCTAGTGGATATCCTTCCACGTTTAAGTAAAATGTGTCGTATAACAGTGGATCAAGTCCCTGGATGACAGAGGACAGACGTACTACTACCTGAGAGACGGGTCCAAGTCCCAGTGGAACCTGCCTGAGGTATTGCCCCCATTTCATCACTCTCTGGAAGACTACTGCAAAGACGCCAACATGTATTGTTCTAGCCCAGTGATTCTCAATGTGAACCCATGTTCTAGCCAATTGATGAAAGCTGCATATGAACACAAAGCTTATATTGCTAACATATTCTAATGATACAGTGGACAAGTGAGATGTAGTGTAATATAGCATTATCTTTTGCCACCCCAGGCTCCAATGGCTCCAGCGCATTGTAAGGTGGGGAATGGTGTTCAGCCAGACAGCATTTCGGTTATAAAGAACTGGAGGCATACTATGGGCCCCGTGCAGTTCAGCTCAGCTCAGGAGGATGAGGTAGGACCTCTCTCCTGTTTATCTCTCTCTCTTTCTCTTTCTCTCTCTCTCTGCCTCCCCCTTCCTCTCTCTCTCCCTCTCTCTCTCCCTCTCTCTCTTTCTCTCA
The DNA here is from genome assembly GCA_027564755.1 of Amblyopsis hoosieri. Taxonomy (NCBI): domain Eukaryota; kingdom Metazoa; phylum Chordata; class Actinopteri; order Percopsiformes; family Amblyopsidae; genus Amblyopsis; species Amblyopsis hoosieri. The sequence continues at coordinate 12,934 of JAODUE010030002.1, forward strand.
CTTTCTCTCTCTGCATTTTTGATCCTTCCATCGCATACACAACTACAAGCCTCCATCTTGCCTGTGGAATGACGAGCCCACACGCACACATCATAGACCACACAGGGTGTGTCCGCTGGACACACAGAAGGCTTTAGTCAGGCAAAAGTAGTCCGGGCTAGTTCACGTACGATACCTGCCACTCCCAGACTGTGTAACCCTTATTTAGCAAGGCAAATAGACTGGGCGCACATACAGTACTTACTGCACTGAACAATCCCGTTGGTGTACTGTAGCTTCAGATGATAGGGCCATGCTGTTGAGGAAAATCTCTGTTCTTTTGTCGACCATGTCGATTTATGTCGACCATTTTGATTTATGGCACCAACCCCCCCCCCCACTCACACACACACAGGTGTGTGAGTGGTGAACACGCTGCTTTACTAACGACTCCCTTTCTCCATCGTGAGTCAGTTTGCACCTATCATGGTGCGACAACTAACACCTGCTTTGCGACTGGTTGCTAACTGTGATTATTAAATCTGAGTAACCAAAATAATGCTGGACACGTTCGGGGAGGGGGGTTAAACAGCTGTGGCAGTTATCATGCCTGAGATCTCGCTACATGTTAATCGTGTGCAGCTAGTGCTGTTGTGTGTGAGGATACATTCCACGCTAGGAATCCAGAATTTCAAGTATGCATACTGTACACTGTGACATGACGCCACTGACAGTGGAGCGACACTATTTCATTTTTTGCATAAAGTTTCACATAAACATTTTTTTAAATTATGATTTATTGAAATACAAAATGTTTTCCATGGCATTCAACACACATTTGATCACATGATGTATATTTAAATAACGTGAAAGTAATGTTGTCACTGGTCATGTCCACTGCGGTTGCAGTGGTGGTCCAAGGACGCAGGACACAAGGCTTAAGCGTGCAAATACATCCTGTACTTTATAGTACATGATATGCAGTGTGTTTAAACATGTTGGGGCATAGATGATACTATGGTATCATCTATGTGGTAAGGCAGCACTTCTAGTTCACATTCAGAATAGTTTGCGATTCATGTCTGGTCAAGGCACTGTAACGCCACTTGTTGTGTAAAGCTTCCACCTTGTCGCCTGCTTCCTCCCAGACTGTCCTGTCTGGGGCTGCGTTCACGTACAGTAGGACGTTCGTTCAGTTGAAGGTGTTCTCTTGCTGTGTGACAGATTTCTGCTCTGACAGTTTTGCCAGCAGTAGCCCAGAGGGGTGTAATTGTACAGATGAAACACGTTTGCCTGCCTAACCATTAGAAGACTTCCGTTTCTTAAATGAGAGGAAGGGAGGGAAGCAGGGTCGAAGTCCCCCGGAGACCTGCCTCATTTTCCTTCTATATTCAGGCCTAGTAATTCTTTAACATTTCAAAGTGCACTCAACGAGATTCATAGACTGCTTACGAACAGCTGTGTTGCTTTTAAAAGCCATAAACTCTGTTACTCTTCAATTTGTTGTCATGTTGTTGTTAAATGTATGAGTTACCATATCTAAAATGTCCTTCCCTACCACTAGTTAGATGTAATGAACCCAATACTGTTTGCTGTGTAGCTCAAATCCATTCTCTTCCTTAAGGGTCCGAAGTTTGTTTCCACCCATAGGAGGCACGCATCCGGCAGTGACACCTCCAGCAACTCCCCAGAGATGTATCATCAGGTGAGCACCCCCCACCAAACCCATCCCACACCCCAATAACCCCTGTTAACCTCCCACCAGCACAGCCAGTTAGCATTTATGCTGCTGTACATTAACGCCGAGCCAAAAGCACATAAACAAACAATAAAACGACAGCACTGTTTCCTAGTTATCTGCGAAGATACAGCCCCCCCCTTCTCCCCCTCCCGGAGTATCTGAATGGTGTTGTGTTTCTCTTTCCTAAGGCTTATGGGTTAAGACCCTGGAGAAAGCCCTACTATTTGACATCACGGTGGCTTCGCTACAACGTGGGTTTTGTCTAGCGACTTGTCTGAGCTCCATGCATAGATAGCGGTGTGCTCCTATCTATGTGAGCCAGAGGGTTATTATAAGTAGGCATGCTTCATATTCTGCATGTTTCAGCAAAACAATCATCCTATTATGGCCATGCTCATTGGGCTGTCATGTTAAACACCGTTTAACATGAACAACTCCTGGTCTCATAATCGTACCTATGCCACTGTACTGTCACGGTGAAGTACAGTGGGATAAGTCTCTGGTGGAATATTGTCTATTGCCTATTGCGATATGTTCATATTTTATTAATGTAACATCACATTTAGTGACATTTAAAGATGTTCATGTATATAATGCACAGATGACGTAGCACGCCATCACCGCCTGCTGAAATATTGTGTTGAATTGCATTTTCAGGTGCAGAACTTAGAGAAAGCTGGAATACTCAACAAAACAAAAGTGTCGGAGAATGGCAAAAAAATAAGGTAATTCAACAGCAAGTCATACATGCCTTGTCGTATTTAAAAAGAAAACAGGTTTGTGTGTGTGTTTGTGTGCATTTAGTCACTTCTGCGGCCCACTGCCTCCTTTTGTTTATGCTGATTGTTCTCCGTTCCAGGAAGAGCTGGGCCCAGTCATGGACAGTTCTCCACGGCGGAGTCCTGAGCTTCCACAAAGACCCAAAGTCTACAGCGTCAGCATCCTCGGTATTGTGTTACACTGCTTACAGCTGCGTCTAGTTTAAGACACATTAAAGCCCCACTTCTCTGCATCTAGACGGTTTACGTACACATTGAGTTGGCAGTATTGGTTGATTGTGACAGCTACAGCTGCACCCTGCGTATATCTGATGTGGGGGTGTTAACAAGATTACGCATTTAAATGGAGAAGAGTGGAATAGTCCATTTCAGTAGCCCTGTACTTTAAACGCATATTAGTAGACATATTTTTGTCCCCCAAGGGCAGGAGGGCAAAAAGAATCAGCCATCACTTTGATGTTTCCAATTGAGGTAGGAAGTGTTGTACTAGGCAAGACAAAGGATATCCAACATTAGCGTGTTATTAGCAAACACAATGTGCGCTGTGTTGTGTCATCGCTGTGAAGAACGGTAACACAGACAAGCCCTCAGGTTATGAGCGGTCCGGACACGGTGCTTTGTCTTGTCTTGTCTGATTCTTTTTGGAATGCCGTAAAGGTGGTTTCACCAATAGCCGTGTTCCTTTCTGTACAGAACAAGACCAGTCAGATTGTCAAAGAGGTTGAGGTGGACCTCCGAGGAGCAACAATTTGTTGGGCTTCTAAAGACAAATCCAGCAAAAAGAATGTTTTAGAGGTGGGTTTTGTTTCTTGCTCTAACAATAATATATAGGCCGGGTGACACAAAATGACAGAACTGTGCAATGTAATTTGTAATAAGTAAATATTCATCTGAAATATATTTCTGTCCAGGGATAAAATGAAAGTATTTGACCATTTTGCTTCAATTGTTGTCCGTGTCGTGTTCCCCTCTGTTCCTCAGTTGAAAAGCAAGACAGGGGTTGAATTTCTGGTACAGTATGACACAGAGAGCATCATCGGTGACTGGTTCAAGGTCTTAGTGGACACTATAAGGCAACTTGTGAGTCCTTTCTATTTTTTTCCCACCCCTCTCCGTGTCATTTGAAAACAGCAGTGTATCTATCACGTATCATCGCCCTGGTATTTGATGTCAGACTTAACCGTGTCTGTGCTTTGTTACGTGGCCTCAGGAGTACCAAGAGCATCCTTCTGAGGAGGTGGACGATAGGGATCTTGGTGACAGGTGTACAGAAAAAAATGGCAGCTTGGAGAAGAGAATAGGTAAACCGAACAGACTATTAAACGGAGGCAGGCTGCAGTGTGCCCCATCATTTCGGTAGCTAATTATTACCTGACTCCATAATCTAGACTCCTAGATCCTAGCCAGGTATATTATGTTGTTTGTTCCACAGTCTGGCACAATAACAATAGCATTTTACACACTTAGCATATGCTACAACTTGTACTTGGCTGTTAGCCAGCTGTCAGGCATAGCTCCCAGATACCACTACAGAACAATGAGAAATGTGTATGTGTTGTGTTCTTTTTGATTAATTCAAAACAATGGTGCTACAACTTTGGCTAAATATAGTTCCTTTCAGATGAGGGATTTCATGGTGGTTTATGGGAAAACAGAAATGTTGTTTAGGTATAACGTACTGTATGTGTACACTGCACATAAAAGAATACCCTGTCCAAAACAGGATATGACCGATCGCCTGATTAACCCAGTTGCACTCAGTACAGCAGAACATTCTGAACATTCAATTAAAACACATGCCTTCACTGTGTATTATTCTCCTACGGTGAATATTCATAATTTCCTTTTAAACGTGATTGAACCGAGGATATAATGTGCACGTTTCCTTGAATGTGTATTGTGTATCAAACTAGGTGCCTTGCTTCAAACCTGGCCAATCGTGGTCAGTTAATTTGGTCCATGATAAAAGTATAGTCGCTGTACTAGATGTGGTATTACAGAACATTCTGAGAGGTTTTAGGACAATGACACTCCTTCCTCCTCCGCCTAAGGCTCCAGGTCGCAGTCGTCCGGCTCTGCGGCCGAGGCGGATCAGAAGAAAGTCAGAACAAAACTGATGAAGTTTCTGACGAAGCGGCCCACACTGCAGTCCGTCAAGGAGAAAGGGTACATACGAGGTATACACGACGACAGCCATCTTGCCTGGTCTAGTCAGCACTCGAGTGCAGATATGGAAATCTGCATTTCATGGCTGCGGCTGATTTGAATAAGCCCAAATGAGACACTCACATGGATGTCTTGTCAGCGTGGTTAGAATTAGCTGACATTCTGTTCTGCCCTGACAAGACAGCTTGTGTTTTAAAGTTCCAGTGCCACTGTGCCTTTTAGTGATTTCAATGGAACTTTTTGAACGGGCCGCCTGTTACATATGGCCATCTGTTTTGCCGCAGACAACGTGTTTGGTTGTCACCTGGCTACACTGTGTACACAAGAGAAGACCACGGTCCCCAAGTTTGTGGAAAAATGCATCAATGCCGTGGAGAGGAGAGGTATAAAACAGATTAACTGTCAGAATGCACATTGGACATTTCCTGTGTTCAGTGGTATTATTGTATGCTCGCAGTTGGCTGATGGCTTTCGGGTGTGCTGGTTTGCAGGTTTAGACATCGATGGACTGTACAGAGTCAGTGGGAACCTAGCTGTCATTCAGAAGCTACGGTACAAGGCTGATCATGGTAATATACTGCAAGCCAAATGTTGTTTCTCTCAAGTGACTTTTAAGTTAACAAACGACTCCACATTTATAGTGGAGATTATAATAAAGACAGTTCTTTCTTAACAAGGCAGCGCCCCTTAGTGTACCGTAACGGTACTGCATGTGTTGAACAGAGGAGCTGGACCTGGAAGATGGGCAGTGGGAGGATGTTCACGTCATCACTGGAGCGCTGAAACTGTTTTTCCGAGAGCTTCCCGAGCCACTTTTCCCTTATAGCCACTTTAACAGGTTCATCTCAGCCATCAGTAAGCACATTTCTGGATCTCTGTTGTCGGACTTTGTTGTCATGTACTTTTTAATATATGACTATGTTGATGAATTATTCACTTATTCAGTTTGTTTTTGATAATGATGATGCCACGTTTTATGTATTTTATGGTTTATGTACAGTATTATGTTTTATATACTTGACTCTGCTAGAACAGACTAATATGTTAATACATTTCCCAAATTTCAGGGACTGCTGATTATAATGCAAAAGTGTCATACATGCGTGATCTGGTTAGGTCACTTCCCGTCCCTAATCATGATACCATGGAGCTTCTGTTTGGCCATTTGCACAAGTATGTTTTTGCCTGTATTTATTTATTTATTTTTATTTATTTAAAATTTCTACTTTAAATTAATAAACTTTGCTGAGTTTTATGCCTGGTTCATAGTCCATGCAAGCTACGCGATCGCAAACGAAAGTGCTACGCGTGTTTTTTAGCCCATAGTGCGTGTCAGTTGGTGCTCTGAGCCATTTCAGAAGACATGGCAGGTGCACTTGCGTTGCGTTACAAAGATGAGGACAACACATTTTACGCAGTACGCAAGTACGCATCAAACCCTCCTTTGCGTAGCTCGATGTGTCTGTCTAGCTTGCGTAGATTATGAACCAGCCCTTAATCTAAAGGAATCTGCAGTAAATCAAACCAACAGTACAGCCATGTCTCCAATGCTTGTTCCGTTGTGTTTCTTCAGGGTCATTGAATACGGGGAGGACAATCGCATGACTGTGCAGAATGTCGCAATCGTCTTCGGCCCCACGCTGCTCCGGCCTGAGACGGAATCTGCCAACATAGCAATGCACATGATCTTCCAGAACCAGATAGTGGAGCTCGTCTTGAATGAATATGAGCACATGTTCTCTTTCAACTAGAGCTGTGGTTTGACCTGTGACCCGAACCAGAGAACCACTGAATGAGAAGCCGTTCAATAGCCACCTGGGCAGACATGAAGAATAATTTAATGTAATTAACTAAACACAAAGTGCTTGATGTTCTGTATATTTCTTTGCACTGGCACAGCCTCATAAACAGCCTATAGTTTAGTTGAGCTCAGGGTCCCTCACGCTTGTAAGTAATGTTTGAAGAATGTTTAACCACTGCAATATCCTAACTCACACTTTTGGTGGCCCGCATTATTACAACTTTTGGCAATGTTGAGTATGATCGGAAAGCAAACCATACTACCCAGATACGTGTGGCCCATGTTTATATCTCAGTTTCTTTTGTCTTGTTATTATAACTGAACACATACACCCCCAAGTCAACCTGGAAAGATGTTTTGTTTGTTTTTTTTGCTCCATTTTCAATGATTTTAGACAATTTAAAAAATTGTATTTGAAATATTTGCTTGGATTTGAAAATGTATACATGCTAACATTATGAAGGTTCATTCTCACCAAGTAAATATTTTATTGTAATATAGAAATGTATAAAATACATATTAATAACAAATTGCTGTGAACGAAATGCTGACAAAGTACATCTTCTCTACACTGCATTGTCACACAGAATCGTGCTGTAGCCTATTTGAAGAAATGTTGTATATTGACACCATAGAACTATACCAATACATTTTCAAATAGCAATGGCATCTCTACTGCTAATATCATGAAGGAAGATAACGCTTAAAGAGTTGCATACCTTGTAAATAGAAATAGATAGCATATTTATGCTGGAAAAAAATGCAGAAAATGCATTTTCATTTAATAAAAATAACTTTGTAAATAATTAGTTTTTGTGTAAACTGTACAACAACTTGACATTCAAATCTAAATGTAATTAATTGAAGAATGGCCGTGTTATCTTTGATCGTATCTTTGATACTTAATGCAATCTCATGCCATTGTTGAATGATTATGATAACACCATACAAGGGCCAGAATCATGGAGTTGTCTGTTTGGGGAATGATTTCGAGGTCGGACGTACTTCCGGAAGCTGTCATTTGTCAACACCCAACACCGCATCATTTGCAATGAGTTTTGAGTGGCCCTGGCAATATAATTTTCCTCCTTTTTATACGTGAGTTTTACTCTTCTTTTCAACCTATTCTGTTCTGGCATATTCATTGCTACGTATTCTAAAAATGACGCTGTTCTAGAATATTTGTAATGTATTGTCTTGTTTTGTTTACTGCTGTGCTAACTAAGTGCTAAGGAAGTTATGCCGTAGCCTGCTTTGTACGCGGGTCTAGATCACACATTTATCATGCAGAAGGCTCGAGGTGAAGCACATATAAATAAATCAATAAAAGCAGCATGTCAATAATGGGGATTTGGTTTAACCGTGATGTATATATGATCAAGTTAGCTGCTATGTCCACAGTATCTACGAATGGTTAATTTAAGCTATGTCCCTCCCCGCCCTGTATGGATAGTATTGTATCGAAGTTTATGTCATCCAGATAATATAATAATGGTCCTTGCGACAGTAATGGCGAATGTAATGTGAATCTTGAGTAAAGGCCAAAGAAGAATGACGTTGGTTTTATCCTCAGTCAGTTGCATTCTTAATGATATGGAGTGGTGTCCCCCTAATTTATATCTAATTCACTCCATATCTGTGCCATGGTAGGTGGATAACTTTATTGTTTGATGTCTTGTCTGTGTCAGCAGTACAGATTGATTGTCCATTTTAACATAAATTGCATGCTTCTGGCAGGTTACAGCCCAATGCTGACACCAGACAGAAACAGTTAGCAGCATGGTGTTCACTGGCTCTGTTTTACTGCCGACACCACAAGCTCTACACTCTGGATGTCCTGGAGGCCCAGGAGAACCCTATGTTCAACAACAAGAAGATAGAACGTATCCTTGTTTCACCCGATGGTTTGGCAATGTGATGTATACATTTATATAACTGTTTAGATTATACTGTAACTACAATCTGCACATGTAATCCTTATTGTCATAATAATAATATTAATAATAATAATAAATATAGCTGCAAGCAGCCATGGTCGGGCCTATCTTTGGGCAAGGCGGCATGAGCAGAATGAGATCTGGCACACCCAGGGCACCCATATCAGTTCACCCACCTGGTTTCGCAGCATCAGCAAGTTTGAGTTTGGCGTGGTCAAGGACTCTATCACACTCAGGGCAACACTAGCAATTTTATTACCAAGTTTAGCATAAATTGGCATATGCAATTACAATGAAACTTCTTGGGAAGGGTTGACACA
>JAODUE010030013.1:3636-21656 GCA_027564755.1 Amblyopsis hoosieri
TATAATCAGAGCAAACTGTTATGGGTTACACACTAGTACATGCTATGTATCATCATCTAGTTTAATGTTATAATCAGAGCAAACTGTTATGGGTTACACACTAGTACATGCTATGTATCATCATCTAGTTTAATGTTATAATCAGCGCAGTAAATGATAGAATCTCGGTCGGAGGCTCGCCAGGCTAGCCTTCTCATCATTTCTAGAGGTCTGACACATGAAGCTGGCTGGAGGCTAGCCAACGCTGAACCTCAATGAGCAATGAGACTGTGTGACAATGGAGCAGAGTGCATGGTGTGCTTCAGTGATAGCAGAGACAATTTTGGCTTTGCTTTGATAACCGTAAACTTCACATAGATTTTTCAATGAACTGTAACTATAGCATTGTAAAAGCTCTGCACAGAGAACTGGCAGGATTTGCCTGTTTAATATTATTTGTATTCATTCATACTTCACATTTCATTATCAGAAAGCTTTGGCGCCTGACTTTGAAATGTACACCACGGCCCTTGCGCAGTTTTGTGGGCGCAGTACTTTGTACTATAAATCAAGAAACAGGCCTGTGGCATTTCCACGTCTGTTGTTATGACCGAGTGTAGTAAACAATCTCATCTATTAAATCGTCTTATGACGGTCTTATCTGGTCCCTCTAAATGTTACAACAGTGAGATGACAAGGAAGAGTTACAGTCTCTTTCATAGTTAGCGTTATAGTATAAGCACTAAGCAAGAGCAAGAAAATGCAATACCAGAACAAAAAAAAGAAATGAAAAATACAAGTTGCTTTAAATTCTGTTTTAAATGAACTGTTTGAAAACTATTAGTTTCGTAAAAAATCTAAATAAAATATATTTGTTAATGTGGTGGAATATTTACATGTAAAATATTTAGTACTAAAGACATTGTTATTTAAACCTAATACAATGTTATCAGTAGCTGAGATGGCCATGCACCGTCAGAACAGTGACATCAGTAGTCATTCACCAGAGCTATAGTTGGATAAGTACCTCGAATTGCATTAGATCACATAATATGAATTAATGTATATTTAATGTAATACAACAATGACATTGTATCCAAATTGAGGAAGTGAATATTATTAGCTATACATATATATATATTTTTAAATTACAATATATGTTTAATTTTGAATTAAAAGCCTAAGTTGGTGTTGGTTCTTCATCAGAATAATACAAATCTGTTCATAAAAGTTTTGTTCCACACAGGTCTGCCATGACACAAGCAGTGTCTATGACAAAGCTGCTGATTCTCTAAACCACTCTGTTTAATAGAAGCCAATAGCAAACAGGCTAATTGGGCCTTCTGTCCAAAACCTTTTTACTACCATCCTGTCTACCATTTATGAGAGACAGAGCGCTGCTGTCTTGTATGGGGCTTTTACACCAAATGGCAACACAAACACACATGTGACACTTCCCAAACACACACAAGCTCAATACAGACAAATGTAGTTCACAAACACAAAAACAGTGCCGGCATACACACCTTCAACTGGTGCAGTAATGTACTATGCACACACGTGCACACACGTGCATTCCATAATTAACAAATGAAAAATGTTAAACGTTAAAAAAATGCTCATGAAAAGACACAGGTTGACACTCACTGCATCTTCCTCTTGCATACAAATACGCCTTTACGGTACACAACTGTGTCTGTTTATTACTCCAGAAGAAACTGTGAGGGAGATGCAGATCTATACAAAAATTAATTCATTATTATTTACAATGTGTTGTATACTAGCTTATATGTTTGGCTCGCTGGATGACTGAGTATTTTAATTGCAATGTTAGATTCCTGGTTCCAGCTGCATAAAATGGTAAAATTGCGGCCACCCTGGTTTGGAAATGCAAATGCACTCTGTAATTACATAAGGCTACGTTCAGACGTAACAACTTTTTTGAAAGAGCTTTTTCATGTAGAAAAAAAAGCAGCTGAAACGGTTGTTTTATGAAACACCAGGTCTCACTACACCGCTTGTGATTGGTCAGATATCAAAAAAGCAGATGATGTTTTCTTCTGAGACGTTGACCTTTTATCAACTGAAAAAGAAGCCCAGAGTTGCTGTAAAAAGCGCCTGCGGCAGCGTTTCTATTTTGCGCCCGTGGCGCTTTTAAAAACACGGTTGGAGGCTGACAGGTTCCAAAAAGAAGTTACGTCTGAACCTGCCGCAGACACTTCAGTCGTATGTTTGTCCTTGGAGGTGAGGTCGAGAGAACTCTCTGTGACTCTACTGTACCACAACTGTCCCATTAACAGATGGTTGTTTATTAAATAAAATGAGCAGTGGTGCAGCATTAAGACATTTACCACTTACGGATGCTTTTCACTGGGCTTATAATGCAGTTGGCCTTACAAACACCTTGATGAAGCACCTTCAAACATGTCTTTATATCTGTCGCAAACTATGGTAGCGAACCATGCTTTTTATGTGATTGTATACTACACTACAATTGATGCCGTAAACACAAAGCAACCCACTTAAGCCAAAGAACATGACATGCAAGACTATGCCATGGTTTTAATATTTAAATTAAGATTCATCATGGATTCGGAAACCATTATTCGCCAAATATGTTTTTTTTTTTAAATGTGTGTGTTGAGATTTGAGAGATTGGGTGTGACATGTGGGTGTGACATGTGGAATGAAATTTATGGGGCATGCCAAATAGATAGACATATATTGTCAAATAGATAGATATTTGACAATAGATATTTAGGCTGTCTATTGAACTATATTTGAATCCCATCAAGAAGAATCAGCACAGAGGTAAAATGTTCAATACAAAACTAAAACTGGTGAGGCTGTGCTACAAGTATGCAACTTTAATAATGACAATAAGATCTGGTATGAAAAGAGAGAATCTATCCTTTAAATATGTAAATAAATTATTACCATATGACATAGGAAAACAAAGACACCCATTTACACCCAACTCGACAATCATCGTATATCCATACTCTGTTAAAATACAGTCTGAACTCTGTTTATAGTTGTTGTTAAAATAACTGGTTATTTCCCGTCTACTGTCTGAGAGTTGGATGTGACCGTAGAGGATCACAGACACATAAATAACTACTGGTATCATGGCAGCATTAACAGCGGCTCAAGATAAATCCTCAGCAGTACATAGCTCTTGTATTGCAGTGGCTACGTAGCTTCTTGTATTGTGGTATGGTGTACTCAGTTATTAGCATGATACCAGTAGTTAAGGGTTTCACAAATGCTGACTTAACTCTAGCTGAGGACTTATTATAGGTCCCTATCGATACATGCTACAGGCTAGTTCACTGACCAGTACATATTGGAAGTTAAATACTTAAAAGAAATATGTAACTCAATATAAATGGCTTTGTTCAGGACATCCACTTTATTACAGCTACATCCGTTGTATATGATTTAATTTAATTATCTGTGTGAATGCCAATATTTTTATTTTATTTAATTTACTTTCTGCACACAAGGGTGTCAAAGACATTTATTTGCACTTGATTCCTTCACATGATTTGGTCCCGTAAAACAGATTTTTCCTCCTTCCTCTGGTGCGATATACAGTTAGTTAGTGCAAACAATTAGGCAGTGTCCCAGTTAACATTATATATATTTAAAACAGCAAACAGTAAACATGAACAGTGATTCCTCTAATGATATACTCTAGTTCAATTATTTCAGTGAAACCGTGCTCATTTAAGGTATAGAGAATGCTTGCTAAATTTGAACTCTAATCAAAACAAAAACACCTCTCACTTGAATTCCATATGGTGCTCCCTCAGAAGCTCCTCCCCACATATTGGAAATGCATTGTTGTGGTGTGTGGTCTGCACCACTATGTTTGTGTTCCTGTTTACAGAGCCAGGGCTGGGTAGATGTACCGGATCCGGATTACATTTTTAGCATGCACAGAGAATGGTAAACTAGCGGAATGCGCTGAGATATTTGGTGAATTTGACGAAGAAGTGTATTCTCTTACAATCGCTTACAATAAAGAACTAAAAAAAAATCAACATCTTGTTTAACAAAAAAAATCTAATCAATTAATAACTTTTTTGTTTTGTTTAGCATTAATTAAATATTTTATTTGTGCATTGTTGCTGTACATTATAGATCTGTAGGCACTCTTCATTTTTGGATGCCCTTGGATTGCATCCAATTTGACCACCAATTTGACCACTTGTTCAATGTGTCCACTTTTATAGCTGGGCCTTGAGATTGAACAGCAAAGTTAGTAAAATATTTGTGCAAAAATATTGTTTTTGTAAAATGTCATAGGATATAATATACATTTATTAGATAGATTTATAAATCAGTGTTTATCAAATTCTAAATATACATTATTCAGCCAGATCTCATCAGTCAGTGCCATATTCAGATATGGTACAAATGGTAGAAATAAATAAACAGTAGTCATTCCACTATGGTACATAAAAAAGTAGGGAAAAGGCTAGAGATTAAAAGAAATATGCGTACAGTATACCTATGGCAAATACCCTTCATTAAGCTCTCTCTCTCTTACAGTGATTGTGCCATCTCTACCATTACATTTTCCAGAATGTGCCATTCTAAATGTAGGTATGCATTAATATATCATTCACTAATCTATAGTAAAGTGTCTGTTTATAGTCCTGTTCTCACCACTCCCACAGACTTGCTTGATTGACAGCTATGCAGCTTTGTTGTTCCTGGTGGGGCTGGACATGTTAGAGCTGTTTTACGATTGGTTCTTCAGCCGTCTTTCAACATATTGTCAGCCAACCATCGAAGAGAGATTATTTGAACATAGCAAACGTTAACAGAACACGGGCCGTTGAAGGGTTTACTCAAACATGGTGATGCATTGTCGTCATCACTGATAGCGTCGTCCAATCAAACCAAACCTAGTCGTTCAGTTCAGTACGGTTTCCCTGCCTGTAACTAAAAGCTTGCAGGCGACGTCGAAACAGCCGAGATAACTCTAAACCACGTCGGTAGTGTGCATCTCCACCATAGGTCTCCTAATCAACCTGTCCAACCATTCCTCCGCCCTTCATCGTCATCAACCGTTAAAAAAAAAACAAGCCCTGCAAGACGTTGCCGCCGGCGATGTTCGCTGTGCTTCTACATCACCTCCTCCCTCAAGTCGATCGCCGCCACCTGCAGGTTATCCTTGGGACCGCGGGGGGGCCCGCTTAAGCCGAGGGCGGCCGCGCCCCCCCGTGCCCTGAGCAGGTGGTCCGGCCCCCAGTGCATGCAGACGGGGCACGGGCAGGAGGCGGGATGGTGCATCAAGCCAGCGGGGGTGTAGAGGGCCCCCGGTGGCCTGCTGTGGTACTGCGAGAGGCGCAGCGCGTCCAGCGGGCTCATGGGGACGCCGTAGGCCCCCAGGGGGGAGTAGAGGTGGAGGGGGAGGTGGGGGAGGTGGTGGGGCATGAAGGGGTACGGCAGGGCAGAGGAGGAGGAGGAGGAGGAGGTGGAGGAGGAGGAGGCACGGCCCAGCAGCAGAGCTCCTAGCGGGTCGACCAGGGGGTGTGGCCACGGCAGGGTGTGTCTCTGACGCTTGTCCTTCATACGCCGGTTCTGGAACCACACCTTGAGGAGCACACACACACACACACATGGAGGAGCAGGGTGTTACATGACACATATACACATAACTAACTTCCATCTGCAGTGCCTGAGCAAGTTTACATAAGTATTTCTGTTAGCGGCACCACACATTAGCATTGCTATGACAGTTTGTCTGTGCATGTTCTGAACATTTTAAGGCTCCCAACCATCACTGGCAAATTAAACTTGTAAGCAAAAAAAAAACCTGCAACTTCAGTTTGTTGAGATCATTTTGTCACATCAATTAAAAAGGTATTTTTTGGATTAGAACCGCAAGTTTACGAGGCTCCTCTCCTTTCGTAATTTACTTACAGTGCGGTACGATACCGTGCTAGCAGCTTAGCACTTACTAGCTCTCACTACCGTACGATACCTGCTGGCCGTGTACGTACGTTAAACACTTGAAAACATGAACGTTATTGTAATTAGCAGTCAATATGCGTACACAATAATAGATTATAGTAATATATAAAATATTGCATTATACTTGTTTGTATACTTTACAATGGATTGACTGTCATAACGTAACATAGTTGCTTAACAACGTACCTTCAGCATTATGCATGCTTTCGTGAAATATCTTAAATCTATTTAAATCCAGCTTTGCCCTCAGTCAACGAAAACTGGAAAACTATACTAGTATTATCTGGGGTAGAAAACTGCAAAAAACTTTTTAAATATGTAGAAAAAAATGAATAAACTGCCAGACTTCAAGAATTACCATATTGCCTGCTGTGTTTTACACTTCTATGACCATTTCCAGTGCAACGTATTCTGCGTGTGAAAAGAGTCTATACACAGCCTTAGTACATACACACACATGCGAAACACATACACACACACATACTGTATATACAGACTCATACGCACACACACGCATACAGTATGCATACACATGCATACTCACACACACACACACACACACACAGTATTTGCCGTCTACAGAGTGTACATGTGCCATCTATAGGGGGCAGGCTAATCTAGTGGTCTGTTGAGCTGGCTCACCTGTAAGTATCTTTGAGCAAAATGCCTCACCTACCTTCTTGTAATACTTAATTATAGTACTCATTACTAAGCTCTGTATAAAAGTCTCTGCTACCTAATTGGCCAATCTCAAGCACCGCTCCCCTTAGTTACTATAACTATTGGGAAAAACTGAATAGTGGACTACAGTATAACAGGAGAACAAACAGAGGTTCTGTCAGATTCCAAACGTGCTCAACTGTTATTGGAGGACAGAATGAAATTGGGGCGGGGTTTGTGATGAGTCAATTGTAATTGTACAGACTGATGGTCTAGGTACTGCGTAAACATTTACGGTGTTCCTCTGGCCTGGGGTTAGGCCTCTTTCTCGAGGATGCTTGCAGGTGCTATATACTCACTTCAGGGCTCAAACCCTCCACCGTCTGTCTATAGGAGACAACCCAAAACAATAGTCTGCCTTGTCCTTATATACAGTAGTGCTGGTCTTCATTTACATATTAAAGGGGGACATCTGTGAACTGATCTAAGGGTTGAATCTAGGTTTGAATCTAGGGTTGCAAAAACAATTGATAAATGCAGTGTGTCCCCTCCCCAACACACACACACACACACACACACACACACACACACACCTATAGCTGCAGTCCTCTCTAACTCTCCTGCCCCCATTTTGTGGATAATGTGTTTCAAGATAATGTGTTTCAAGCATTAACGTTCACATTAACATTTGGGGTTTTGCGGCCGCTGTAACACAACCCAGACGTGTGCTACTACTTCTGTCAACTGCCAAATTATAACATGTAAAATTGTAAAGAATTAACATTGTCCACCATGATTATAGCCAGTTAATCAGTTAGTCTAATATTAATGAAAGTACCAGACAGACAGACAGACAGACAGGCAGGCAGACAGACAGACAGACAGACAGACAGACAGGCAGGCAGACATAAATGAATTGTGTGCAATACTGTTAAAAGCATCATGCTCATTGCCCACCCAGCACAGATCTGGTGGATGTTATCCAGTCAATCGGTGCAACATAGAAGACAGATGACAAACAATTTACAAACATGTCTCACACCGGCCACAGGATCAAATTGGTTATTGCAGGTCTTCACCCAAGATCATATACACTGTATATTATACAGTATTACTGTGGGAGCCAGGTAGCCATAGTAACCCCCCTTCCCCCCAAATCCCCCACACACACACACACAAAGGGATGAAAAAAAAATCTGATGAATAGGTCAGTCAAATGCTATTTAGATTTTGTGGTTGTGCGTCTGTAAGTGTCTGTATGTGTGTGTGTGTGTGCGTATATCTCGTGTGTGTGCGTGTGCGTTAGGTGTATGTCTGTAATAGGTGCATGTGACTGATTCTATCTCTCTTTTTGTTTTACTACTTTGAAGAAAATCCCGGAAGGCAGCGCTTCTAAAACGTCAGGCGGCGCCATTTACGAGGCTTCGCCTCACATTCCTGCTCTTCCATAAAAGACCCTCAAATAGCTTACAGAAAGGTGGCGCATTTACGTGCATATTAAACTCGCCGCATTGGCCACGGGCCTCCCCACCCTGCGTCAAAAGTTAGATGCCGCTAAACCTGTCAGCACTCAATCTGTGTTGATTGAAACAAGGAGTAAACGGATACAACACAAAAAAAATTATATTCCTGCAAAATGTCAAAGGGTTCTTGTTCTGTCCGTTTGTAACAACCTCATATCGGTTTAATCTTGCTTTGCTGCACGTTGTTTTTTTTTTTTTTTTTTTTAAAGGACTAACTGTCTAAAATGGTTTGTCGTTGAATTTAAGTTTATACCCCAACTCTCTCATCTGAATGTTATATTTCTTACTTTAAATATTAGGAATCATTTTATGGTAGACCTAGTTCCTAAACGTTAGGAAACGTTAATATTTTCCCAGAGGAAGATGAACAGTGCCAATAGCTTAAGATGAACAGTGTCAATCCAACTGAATACAAAAACGAACAAGATAAACATAAAATATCTGCCTAATATAAAGAAATGTGAAAGCACTTCACTTTACCGGTCAAATTATACTTGACCTTTCATAGACCCTGACACAGGACAGTAGAACAGCAAGCCAGTATAGCTGGTCCAACAACTCCTAACTCAAAATGTTTTGAAGGAGTGACTGAAGGCATGTATGGAGAGAAACCAACCCTGCCGATAATATATCGTTTATTTATCGTTTATTGTTCAGTAGTACCTTTATTGTTGTTTCTGGTAGATTGAGCGCAGTGGCCAGCTCGCACCGGCGGGGTCTCGACACGTAGCTCTCCTTACAGTACTCCTGCTCCAGCCGCGCCAGCTGATCGCGCGTGAAGGCCGTGCGGTGCCGCCGGCTGTGGTCGAGCAAGGCCTGGCTGCGGTGGCACGACTCCTGCTCCTCCTGCCCCTCCGCCACTGCATAGACGGACAGTTTGAAACACAGTTTAGAAAACAGAGACAGAAGGAGACGGAGAGTGAGACCGTGTGAGACTTTAGCCAAGATTAACCAAAAACGGCACAATTAGGCCACCATGCGCCAAATTGAGACTTGCATAATCTTTTTTATGTTTGTTCTAAAACTTTGAAAGGTTTCAGTAAAACAATAAATAGACATCGAATAATTCGCCACAGCTGACAATAGGCCTGTTGTTTTAATAACTCACACATTATTATTATTCTCCTCCTGGATTTGAAGTGGAAGAATCGTGAATTTTCTTGATGGTCCTTTTGCCTCAAACAGTAATAATTCCCAGTTGATAGTGAAGTCCAGATTTAAACCGGGCAAGTTTAAATATAATTAAATAAAGCAACATATATATATAAATTGGCTTCTTTTGACGGGTAGACTATACGCACTCGGCAAACACTAAGCACGCTCGTTTGAAATGAGACGTTAACTTCGCCTCAGTTGACCTTCCTTCTTTCCTTCCCTCCGTATTTACTCCCCATCTCGCGGTATCTTTGCCCCCCCCCCCCCCTCGTCTTTTTTATACCTGCCTGGCACGCTGGCTCGAGCCATCCTCAGGTCTTGGGAGACACACGAGATTGGGGGTCTGCGGCGTTGTCTGCCCGACGAGGCGCCGCGGTTTGACAGAGGTGTTATAGGTAAAGTCTTTGGTCTCCGTCTCGGCCTTTGTACTTTTGTTATGGAGAATTAAAGACGCGGCTCCTGGCAAACAGAGTTCGCCCCACGGGGAGATAGGGCCCAGAACCCTAGTTGTTCGCGCCCGTTTGATGTTTGTATTTTTGGAAGTCAATCATTAGAGGCCTTAATGGCGCTAAATTGCGCAAAGGTAGGGCGGGGCAGTGTCTGCGTCCGATGCTTCCGAACAGAGAGCGGTATAAACGGTATAAACCAGCGTTATGGCGGAGTTATTATTGATTTAGCTTATAAGCTTAGTGTGTTATATGCGTTTGCCTACAGTACAGCTAGATAGTGTATTGTCTATATTATAAATGCGTGATACCAGCCAGTCAAAATAATTAATGTGACAGTAGGCTTATATTGTCCGACCTTGGGAAATTAATTAAAAGTGACATCGCAATATTAAATGCCAGTTTCATTGAGTTTAAAATGTCTGCTATTATAACCTATAAGTGTCTTATCATTGTTTTAGCTATAAATCCTCCAGAATATAAAATGACACATATAGGCCCAAAATCACATTATTAAAATGAGTGTGAAATATATCGTCAAACCTAATGATTGACCCCACGGATTATAATATAAATGAGGCCTACTTGTCTTTATAGCCATGTGTTTAAGCAAACGTTGAGATCATCAGAGTTCAATTGAAGACGGGAATTCATCCACTTGCGACCTTATTACGAGCGTAATCTGTCTTCATTGTCTTGAAGTGCTAGGTAAAATGATAAAGATGGCACGGGCGGGCTGCAGCTAGACTTACAGGCGACTCTATGGTATCCAGGGCGGAGTTCATTTGCAGGCTACTGTAGCTGAAGGCAATACATGACTGTATATGAGATATAGTCTGATAACCTCACACGTTAAAACCCTTTGAAACCAGTGGAAATAAGTGCAGTAACACTCGATTGTTCTATTATTTGAGTAGGCTATACATGAGATTTTAGAATTGAGAAAAGATCTAATTAAGAATAATGCTTTTCCATAATCTTGAAAGTGTTTTTTATTCCCTATATAAATCGAATTTATTTCATTTTTTAAACAATAGCTCATGTTGCCCATGCATGAAAAGAGACATTTTGAACCTTGTTAACACTATTATGAACACACTCAACAGTATATCTCTTTTTAATATAGACTTAATGTTACAAATGTGTAGCCTGTGGTCAGTCAATAGGCTTTGTACACCAAAGATGTTTCAGAATATTTCTTAGTCAAAAATCAGTCACCCATGGACCATGATATTCTGTACAGTTGTTTACTGTTAAATTGATGTCAACATTACGTTGTGCTGATTCACCTCAAATTCCCGAAATCCCTCTGCAGATGAATAATGTAATATCCTGTTTGTGCTCCTAAAAAGGGCAGCCTATGCTGCCTTGCTCATGGACTTAGCACAATTCAACACCATGGATGGGTTCACATTGAGTCTAGTTGTCATATTAAACTTTCTACAACTTCACTGATGTTGTGAGCATCACTGCTTAACAACTATAAAACATTCACAAATCAGAAATGGTTTATTTACCATTTAAAATGTTTTGTGCTTTAGGAAATGAATCAAATAATAAATAAGTGCTTTTTGTGAAACTTAGTGGGTAATTTTACTACTGATGGATGGTTTTTCTCACTTTCTGTGGGACATTGAAAACTCTTCATATTTGATTAATGTCAAGGCTTATAGAAAAGGTTTGACCTCAATACGGGTTCAAAAACTGAGACTGGGCAACCCTGCTTCACCGCAGTGAAACGTCCAAGTGGGATCAAACACACAACACTTAAAACAAAGAAATATCTGTCTTTTCCCAACTGTGAAGGACAAGGCATATCTTGCAGTACTTTTCCATGCAACACATGTTAAACATATGTAAATAGCAGCACATGTTCCTGTTGCATTATGCTGAACGCATGTTGTAAACCTATAAAATATATTCAACATTGGCCATTGTTTAAAGGAATACAAACAAAGATATACAATGTTCAACATGTGTAGGCCTATAGAGTGAATATGACAGTAATAGCCTGAGATGAGTCATTTTTGTTACATTTTGTCGGACTGTCACAGTTGTGGGTGAGTCCTAAGTAACACGATGACAAAGCGTACACGTGGGTGTCATGTATTCCAACGGAGCAGGCATAATTGTCACAAAGGCAGGCTGGTAATCCAAACACGGGTATAGCCTCATGCCAAAGGTACAGATCCACAGGCAGGCTTGAGGTCAGGCCTGGAGGGATACCCGGTAAACTGAAAGTAACGGAAGGATATGGGACACCTGGACACTGCGGCTGTAAACAGACAAGACAAACTGACACAGACTGACTGACAAGAAACACTCTGTGTTATACAGTGTACACAGAGGATGGAGAGGAAAGGGGCAACACCTGTTGAGGGTGGAGACAAGACAGGTGGCCACGTAAGGGCAGTCAGGGAGTGACACAGAAGCTAATCTCCTCCAAGCACATGTACACAGGTACAGTAGAGGTTAGGCATCTTGATCAGAGCTGGTTAAAGCTCTGCAGCCTTTCAAAGTGTCCCTGAGCAAGACACCTAACCCTATACTGCCCCCGGTGGAAGAATGGCGCCTTGCATGGCTGCCACCACCAGTGGTGTGTGAATGTGTGTGTGTGGATAGGTGAATGTGAGGGAATCCTGTGCAACACTTTGAGTGGCCGGAGGGTTAGAAAAGTATTATGTAAATGTGAAAAATGTACAATTTGATCAGTACAAATAGACCATACATGTTAGGACACTCTGACAACATAGCTAGCCAACCTTTAAAGTAAAACTTCTTGTTGTAGTTCTACATTAAATGGGGAGATTTCAAATGATTAATAACAACACACATTCTGAGTAATACTGAGCTACTGTGTAGTGTTGTATACTCTTCATTTATACCACTACAATACTACACTACACTACACAATACTACAATACTTTTCAAGTTTGAACACCTTTACATATTCATGCTCTTTATAGCTTCTAGCAATTGGAAGTTGCAGAAGATAACATCATTTGTAGCAGCGCTCACGGACGATGACACGTGCATGCCTGCTATATGTGGTTTTTAACAACAAGACGTTCACTTCAATCAAATTTTGTCTGTTGCCACTTGGGAGCTCAGCTCAACCACAATCGACGGTCAGCCAATTGGTACTGTATGTGAATGAAATTAACACAGTGGCAAATATTGTCTGCACATGTCTCAGACAAGAAATATTATTCCCAATCTGGACTGCAGAATGATATGTTTTTCATTAGAAACATGTTTTGTGTAGAAGAAAAGAATAGCTTCCATTGCAGACACCTATTGGGAACATATTTATTTTATAATAATAAATAGCTTGTGACCATGCATACCAATGAGGACTCCTTGTTTGCTTTGATTTCTACTCTGGCATTAGGACATGGAGTGGGGCTCAAACCCACGCAGAAATACTGTACATTAATTGGACGCCTTAACCACTCGGCCTGGTTGCGTAAACAAGCTTTGCCTTCCGGCTCAGCCCTCTTTTCAGTATGGTAAAGTGATACTTTACTGCTCCCGCTGCTCCGATTCTCTGGCCAATCTCCCACTTCAATGTCCCCTCACTCGTGAACAAGACCCCAAGGTACTTGAACTCCTTTACTTGGGGTAAGGACTCATTCCCTACCTGGAATAGGCACTCTATCAGTTTCCTGCTGAGAACCGTGGCCTCAGATTTTGCTGTGCTAATCCTCATCCCAGCATCTTTACACTCGGCTGCGAACTGATCCAGTGAGTGCTGGAGGTCACAGACCGATGATGCCATCAGAACCACGTCATCTGCAAAAAGCAGCGATGTCATAGGCTACACATAGCCTATACCGAAATATAACTGAAACTATTTAAGTTTATGATTTCAAGTAATTACATTTGAACATGTCTCGATTGTATATTGATTATATTGAGATTCCATGCCTATATAGCTCATAATAAACCAGTGGTAACTCCGTAGCCTTGCCGTAACAGTCAATGACCGAAGTCTTCATCCTAAAACGCCAAAGGGTTTCTAACGCATCGAAAATTGACGAGAAAGGCCATTGACCAAGCTGCAATATTTGATAAATTGGGAAATGCATCCAAAGGGAATTTACTGCTTTGGTGCGCCAAATCGTTCTATTTTTGTGACTCTTTATACTGCTCAGGGGATCATATTAAAGTATGACTTTATTTAAATGATTGATTGATGTTAATGAAAGGTTAATAAGAGAAACAGATTATTGTTTTATGCATTTTTCTTCTTCAAACTTCCCTTTTAAATGTAAAAATAGTTCTTAAAGTAATCATTAATCTGATTCCATTATTTTAGCTGGTAACTGTAATGCATTACAGTTGGTGTTTTTGTAATAAATTACTTCCCAACACTGGTCACGATGTGCGTTCATCAAGTTTCAACTTCCCAAACTATTCCAATAATAAAAATGTGTTATTTTTTGTGTGAGTTAATTACATATTTACCATATATTTCCGATAGGCATCTCTATTTGTACTTAAATTCTCAATTGTACCATATGGCCCAATAATCTAGTATATACTAGATAATCTAGTATATGATAGATACGTAATAATCTAGTATATACTAGATTGTATTATTGTATTACTAGTAGTACTAGTATATATTTTCACATCTGGTTTTAATCCAAGTTTAACCTTCAATGTAAAATTTAACTGTCAACTGTCACAATTGCACATTAGACATTTTTTAAATCTGAATTATCTTGAACATTTCATTAAACGCATTCTTATAGGCTAATCTTCCAACAGACTGGAATGTCTTCTCTGGTTCCTCTAATGATTTCCACATAACCAGAGTAAGTGACAACATCATCACTTGATCTAATTAATCAGTAAACAAGACCATAGTAACCCTAGTAACCCTAACCGTACCAGCCCTTGTGTGAGTTTGTCCACCATGGCCCAAATTCTAATGGGTTAATACCCGAATCAGAATGCGATTTAATTAACAGTTGAGCATAAATTATCACCCTTGCTAGTTAGGTCTTTAGCTGCTGCAGGGAGCCATTGTAATGCTTGCAGTATTACACGTAGTTTAGGATACATTATCATCATAGACACAGATTACAATGGCTAATTCCTTAATAGATAAAGCCTTCCATTTTTATCTGTAGCATTTACACACAGGCATCACTCAATATAAATCAATTGATCCTCAAATTATTGGGATTAGAATACTTGTAAATGTAATTAATATATTTATGCTTAATTTAGGAAATGTGTGAGGAGCTGAATTATTTTGTATAAAATGCAACATATACTTGAATTATATCTTCAAATCAAGTCCAGTCAAGTCAGTTTTTATGTATGACCTTCATCATATTACAGGTTTAAAGGGCACAGGCCTAAATTTCACATGGAAACAAACGATACCCTCGTAACGGGGTCCTCCCCCCGGGCAAGGAACATTTTCTTTAAAAACCAAATGTGTAAAAAAGGAATAAACCTTAAGAAGGGACCACAGAGGGAGGAATCCACCCTTCCAGAACGGTTAAGATGCAACAGGTGTTGATAGGGCAACAAGAAAATGCAATTATATATTGGATGTACTGGTCCCAGGTATGGCCATGTCTGTTCAGGTCTGGTGATGTGTACTGGTCCCAGGTATGGTCATGTCTGTTCAGGCCTGATGGTGTGTACTGGTCCCAGGTATGGTCATGTGACTCATGTCTAATCAGGTGGTGTACTGGTCCCAGGTATGGTCATGTGACTCATGTCTAATCAGGTGGTGTACTGGTCCCAGGTAGGGTCATGTGACTCATGTCTAATCAGGTCTGGTGATGCATGGTCCCTCTATGAGGGGGAGGAGACAGAAAAAGCAGAGCATTCACAGCAGCTCTATCACTGTGCAGGAGACACTTCCCATCACTTATCCATGAGGCTGCAGAATTAGAGAGATATTTCTTCCATCTGCTTTGCATTGGTCGCTTGGTTCCACAGTGGTGGGCAGGGCATAATTAATGTCTTATATCACATGTCAAGGTGATGTTTGTATTGGAGGCAGTTACTCCAAGATATCTCCATAGTATCTCCCAATTATTGGTCAAAATCACATAGCTAAAAATGGATGACCAGTACTATATTTTTACCCTTTTAACCTCCATTTTGGTCTATTCATACATTAATATATTCATGCCTCAATGGCCTATTTAATCAAAAGTAGGCCTATAAACTATATAAAAGCAGTCCATTTACCATTTATAAAGGGTAGCAGCAAGGTCATCATATTTGTTGACGAAAAAAGTTCCAAACTAGCAAATCAAGTTTCTGTGATTGCCGAGTGGGTTTAACCATTTAATCACGACCCAAAGCTATCGCATTTTTTCCTGCAATAAATGTCCTATTTCATCAGGAATCAACATCAAAGTCTGATCAAATTAAAGATAAAGAAATATAGCATTAATACGAAATAAATTAATCAATAAAACATTATAAAGGACTATAATCCACTGCTCGTGTAATCACCTAATGTGGCCGATGAACTTAATATAAAATGTATGTGATTTTAGATACACTTTGTATTTTCACAAATTATTTGCATATTCTAGGTCTATAGACTCATGCCTCAAAATTGAAACGAAATTATTTTGAAAGGTTTTGACTGCATAGGCTACTATTTATATGATATCCCATAGGAGAGTTCCACACAATTGCTATAAGACTCCCTCCAACGGACCGATGAATTAACGCAATATAAAGCACAATTTCTTAACAGAATCCAAACGGAAATTGTATAGCATATTGTTCTTTGTAGATTATTCATTCTATGAGATGTATTGCATTGACAATTATCATTTTGTCACACATTGTGAAGAATTTAAATTTAAGCATATACATTTTTCTACATGACATCTCCTTCCATGTCTTTCTAATTAGCCTATTTTTCTAGGATACCTGACTTGGACCTGAATTGGCCTATAGTAATAAATGCTATTTTAGACATTTTAACAATAGCCTAGTCACACAGAGTACAACATAGAGGTTGGTGAAAGAAAACGAATTTTGGCCTACCGGAGGTCAGATAAAATAGTTCTTGCTATTGCACACAAAATAAAAACAATTCGTTAACATAATGTAGTAATTTAATAGGCCGCATGCTAGAATATTGATCATTACTAAATTATATATCGTTTAGTCATATACTTTTTAAGATTTAATTGTCTAATTTTGCTAAATGTCACATGGCTATAGATTAATATTCAACACTGAACAGAGCTTGGATGATGAACTACCCGCAGTTCAGCAGGCCTATCTCACTGTACGATAGGCTATCTCAAAATTATTAGACGAAGAAATAAATAATAATAGCCTACTACTATAACAAATCAAAATATCGTCTAAATGACACATTTTCAGCTTCTCTTACTTCTTAGTGGTGTTACGTGTACATTTTAATGTTACAATGTCCTGTGCGCAATACAATGATTTAGGGCCATGATGTCTTACAGGTGTAGGCCTACGTGGCAGATTGTGCACGTTAACGGCATAGAAGGTTGCCATATATTATTGTTGATTTAGTGAACCAAAAATATATCTTATATCCATTAAAATATGCTTTTTCGATGGCACACATTTCTGCTAAATTCACTCCAGTTAAAAGGCCTAATGAATAGCCTAGAATATATATTTGACACTGAATAACATTCTTTAATTTTGTAATTATAAGAATACAGTATGCTGTCTCTCAGTTTCCAAACGTTTAATGGACGGTAATTATCAATATTCTATCATTATTAGCAATGTAATGAAATTATAGAGCAGACTATTAACAGGTAATATTACATTTTGAATTATATGTTAGTACGAATTGCATCAACAATCTCCCTACATATGCTACTGTAAACGATTAGGTCTAATTCATACACAATTTTAGCACATAGTCTACAGGCTAAACACCGTTTGTCACATCGTGAAATTAAATCCGTTGCTGTGCAGTTTATGTAACGTAAACTGCATGGTGGTCTTATGTGGGGAGCAGTTTCTACTTATCTTTATTTACCGGTAGGCTACAGTCTATTAGATGGGAAAACGACAAAGCAATTAAAAAGTATGTTAGTCTAATTTAAGTGATTGAAACATATTTTAGAGTGTGTCAGGCAGCAGAAGAATCTGGGGCTTGGAACATCGATCGTGATATCCATCCATGAAAACAGTAGTTTGCTGATATGTCTCTCTCTCTCTCTCTCTCTCTCTCTCTCTCTCTCTCTCTCTCTCTCTCTCTCTCTCTCTCTCTCTATATATAAAA